>PVJO010028637.1:0-17707 GCA_004026905.1 Hystrix cristata
TTTGCATCTCTCGAATGACTAGTGATGTTGAGCATTTCTTCATATATTTATTTGCCATTTTTATTTCTTCGTCTGAGAAATGTTTATTCATTTCAGTTGCCCATTTTTTGATTGGGTCTTTAAGTTTGGGAGATTTAATTTTTTTGAGTTCTTTGTATATTCTAGATGTTAGACCTTTGTCTGATGGATAGCTAGCAAAAATTTTTTCCCAGTCTGTGGGTTTTCGCCCTACTCTATTGGTGATTTCTTTTGTTGTGCAGAAACTTTTTAATAGCATGTGGTCCCAAGCATTGATTCTTTGTATTGTTTCCTGTGCAGTTTGGGTTTTGTTCATAAATTTTTTTCCTACCCCTATGTCTTCGAGGGTTCTTCCTATTCTATTCTCCAGTAAATTTAGTGTTTCTGTTTTAATGTTTAGATCTTTGATCCACTTTGATTTGAGTTTAGTACATGGTGAGAGACATATATCTAGTTTTAATTTTTGACATGTGGTTAGCCAATTTTTCCAGCACCATTTGTTAAATAGGCTATCCTTCTTCCAGTGAGGTTGTTTGGCTTCTTTGTCAAAGATGAGGTATACGAGTGATATCTAGTGATCACAAGACTTTTACTTTTATTACTATAAAATTGTATTTCACCTGCCCCTATCCTTGCTTACAGCTGAACAGATTTGGTGCTGCATGCACCTTATTTGGTATCTCGTGGTTGGCAGTCACAGGGAACCTAAGACCACTCCTGCTAGTTAAATCAACTTTACATCGCAAATTTATTCAAGATTTATTCTTCTGGCCTTAATGTGAACCAGTGATTCTTCCAGAATCAAAAGTATGCCAGGTCTCTTGTCACCCCACTTCTGTCCAGCATACCCTGAAGTCATCCAAGACGATGAAAGGCTCAGTAGAGGAGGTGGCTGGCAAAAGAATCTATCAGCTGTAATTCAGAAAGAGGTACAGACACCAACAACAATAAAATCATCATTCATTTCTTATGACCCATAAAAATGGTTGTCACTGGAGAGGGATCTCAATCTAGCTTTTCTCTTCCTGATTTAAAAAATAAATAAATAAATAAAGCCAAGTAATAAAACAGCATGGAGAAGATTTTAAGCATTTATTTACATATATTGTGAAATAATTTGGAGGGCTCACTTCCTTTCTCCACAAATTTATGTTTCTTTTGTAGAGGTAAAGGTTCATTAATTTATTATTCAAAGTCTAAGAAACTGGGACCTCACATGCTCTAATGCTGTCACATTTTCTCATGATCAGCTTCTTCTCTCATTATGTCATGTAAGGATTTCCTCAAATTTGGCTTCCCTTGATTTCCATCTCAAAAGCGTAACACATCAATTTTAGGACCTGATCCTAAATATTTCTCCAAGAAATTTCATATTTTTGTCTACAATGTACATTCAAAATACTTTGGTAGGCAGGATAGTCCTTCAAAAATTAATTCATGAACCAACTTAAATTGTGCCAAATGCATACTCTGAAAAATGGAGAACCGAGAAGATACAAACAAAATAACTTTTGTTAAACAACATGTATTCTTAAAAACTTACAGGGGAAAAAACAATCTTCAACAGAAGTGCTGTTATCCAAAGTAGTCTCATGGTTAATGACATTATAATATTTAACAATTTTTATCTTCAGCTCTTTTCTGGAGAGTGCTTATAACAATCTTAGTTTCTACCATTTTAACTATTTTTGGATATCAGGTTAGTAACCAAAAACTAGTTACATGCTCGATACTCTGTGGGGCCAATGGGCTTAATGAGGGTTAGGGGGACGAGGGGTATAGGAATTAAATTAATGACCCTTAAAGGGCATTTACAGGTCACAGCTCTCAATCATTTTGCTTTATTTTAATTTTTTTCCAATGGAAAACTTCATTTTATTTCTAAGTTCTTACAGGATGATTTATAACTGTACCCTTCTTCCACCACATGCAATGAGTAACATTGGAAATACTAATTATAAAGGTTAACTTCTTGGCTTTTAAATAATTAAATATTCAGGCATACACAAACAAAAATCCATCTTCATAATTTACATAGTTTGGAGAAATATATAAGCTATGACGCTTTAAATGCGAGGAGGATTGGAATTGTATTACATCTGTATAGTAATTTAGGAAGTATGGCCATTTTCACTATGTTGGTTCTTCATACCCAAGAACACGGGATATCTTTCCATTTCTGATATCCCTTTCAATTTCCTTTTTTAAAGTACTGTAATTTTCAATTGAAGATCTTTTACTTGATTCATTAGATTGATTCCTAAGTATTTCATTTTTGTTGATGCGACTGTGAAAGGTGTATGCTCCCTAATTTCTTTCTCCATGAGTTTGTTATTTCTATATAGAAATGTTATTGATTTTAGGGTTTTAATTTTGTAAGCTATGCAATTTAATTAATTTATTTATTTATTTGGTGCCAAGCATCGAACTCAGGGCCTTGTGCTTGCTAGCCAAGCACTCTAGCCACCCAGCTAAATCCCCAGCCTGAATTTAGTTATTAAAACTAGAAATTTTTTGGTGGAATATTTGGGGTCCTCTATGTAGATTTTCATGTCATCAGCAAATAATGATAGTTAAACTTCTCCCTTCCCTATCGTTATTTCTTTTATTTCTTTCTCTTGCCTTATTGCTCTGGCTAATGTTTCCAAAGCTATATTGAATAAGAGTGGTGATAGTAGACAGCTTTGTCTTGGTCCTGAATTTAGAGTGAAAGCTTTCAGTTTTTGACCATTTAGTATGATGTTGGCTGTTGGACTGTCATAGATGGCTTTTATCAGGTTGAGATATAGACTGTCTCTTCCTAATTTCTGCAGAGTTTTTACCATGAATGGGTGTTGGATTTTGTCAAATGATTTTCTGCATCTATTGAGATGATTATGTGATTTTTGTCTTTGACTATGTTGATAAGGTGAATGGCATTTATTGATTTGCATATGTTGAACTATCCCTGCAGCCCTGGGATGAATCCCACTTGGTCATAATGTATAATCTTCTTAATAATTCATTGTATTCTGTTTGCCAGTATCTTATCTTCACAGAAGTAGAGAAAGCAATCATAAAATTCATCTGGAACCAGAATAGACCATGAATAGGAAAAACAATTATGAGCAACAGGGGCAAGGCAGGGAACATCAGAATCCCTGATTTGAATTTATACTATAAAACTACTGTGAGAAAAACAGCATGGTACTGGAAAAAAGACAGACCCGAGGACCAGTGGAACTGGTTAGAAGATTCAGAAACAACTCCAAACACACTCAGATACCTCATCTTAGACAAAGGAGCCAAACACCCTCACTGGAAGAAAGATAGCATCTTTAATAAATGGTGCTGGAAAAATTGGCTTGCCACATGCCGGAAACTAAAACTAGATACAAGTCTCTCACAATGTACTAAACGAAAATCGAAGTGGATCAGAGATCTAAACATTAAGAAATACTAAATCTGCTGGAAGATAGAATAGGAAGAACTCTTGAAAACATAGGTGTAGAAAAAAATTATGAACAAAATTCAGACTGCACAGAGAATAACACAAAGCATCAGTGCTTGGGATCAAATCCTATTGAAGAGCTTTTGCACAGCAAAAGAAATCACCAACAGAGCAGGGCGAAAACCCACAGAGTGGGTAAACATTTTTACCAGTTGTTCCTCAAACAAAGGTCTAACATCTAGAATATATAAAGAAGTCAAAAAAATCAGATACCCCAAATTTAAAGACCCAATCCAAAAATGGGCATCTGAAATGAATAAAAATTTCTCAAAGAAATAAAAATGCCAAATAAATATATGAAAAGTGTTCAACATCACTGGTCATTTAAGAGTTGCAAATTAAAATAATGCTAAGATTCCCTCTCACTCCAGAAAGAATGGCTATTATCAAGAAAGCGACCAATAACAAATGCTGGTGGGGCTGTGGGGAAAAAGGAATGCTCCTCCACTGTTGGTGGGAATGTAGGTTAGTCCAACCACTGTGGAAATCAGTGTGGAGATTCTTCAAAAAACTACAACTGGAAGTTCCATTTGACCTGGCTATTCCTCCGCTTGGTATCTTTCCAGAAGAATTAAAAGCATCATACAACAGCAATATGTGCACAACCATGTTTATAGCAACAGAGTTTGCGATAGCTAAGTCTTGGAAACAACCCAAATGCACAACAACTAATGAATGGCTAAAGAAGATGTGTTTTTTCTACACAGTGGAGTACTACTCTGCCATAAAAAATGATAAACTTGAGATATTTATAGGTAAATGGATGCAACTTGAGAATATATTCTTAAGTGAAATAAATCAGACACTCATGAGTACATATCAAATTGTCTTTCTAAAATGAGAAACCGTAAGTTTAAATAAGAACAAAGAGGTATAATAGATATTATGTAAAAGAAAGATAATATTCAAAAGGGAGGAGAATTAGAAAGGGAGGAGGGGGAAAAGAAGGAAGGGAAAAAGAATAGAAAGGAAAAAGGGCAAAAAATGGAAAAAATGTAAATAAAGCTGTTGTAAATGTGGGGAGGAGGTGTGGAAGGAGGATGGGGAAGAGGGAGGAAACCAAGATATATCATGTACATGTACAAATCAACTATGATGAATGTGATCATTATGTATACAATGTACCAATACATGTTCTTGGTAAATAAAATTTAAAAAATAAAAAATAAATTTATATGGAAATAAATGCAAAGAAGATCTACTTTTTAAAGAAGTGCATAAGGGGAATTAACTTCTGTTGTCTTCAAATGCCAAAAATAAGCTTTTGATACCCTAAGGCAAACATTTTTGAGATACAGTTCCACCACATAATTACCGCTGTTTTCTTAGTTACACTTCCAGATCCCCAATGGCTATTTTACTGTATAAACTAATTTTTATTTCCAAGTACATCATTAAAGAGATAAGAATCAGTTTTAATTAAATAAGAACATGAAAATGATTGCCATTTCTTTATCTCTATGAACTGTAACTATGTCACCTATGAAAGAGTGCTTTATTAAGGAAAAACGCAGTTCTCTTGGTCCATCAATTTACTAGCAATAATGGCCAGTGTATTTACAACTTCTCATTGGTTCATATCTTCATTCATATATTTCTAGATGTATGTCTTCCTTTCTTTCATCAAATATTTATTAAGTATCTACTATATGAGTCATCTAGTATATGTGAGAAAGTATGGATACAGAAGATGTGATATACAAATAAACTAATTACATGCAGTCCTGCCTGAAAATTAAATGAATAAAAATGCATATCTATATGGGGAAAAGAATTAAACCTCCATATGACATCTCAAACTACAAATATTCTAGGAGAAAACATATGATGATATATTCACAATCCTGAATTTTAGTACGATTTCTTAGAGAAGATGTAAATGTCAATAATAGGGAGGGGGAATGAAAGGACTTTCTGAGATGATGGAAATGTTTTATGTCTCAATCTGTGTAGTGGTTACCGAAGTGCATGTAATGGTTAAAAAAATTGAAGTCTTCTCTCAGGATCTGCATATTACTTCTTATCAATGATGCCTCAATAAAACAGCATTAAAAATTCACTTGAGAATAACAAAAGAAAGAAATTAATTTCCTCAGTGTGACAAGTGTCATAGCAATATATGAATAAAATGTATGGTAACAGTCTAAATTGTTTTCAGCCCATCATCATCAATACATAAGATATGCATATATAAGACAAATGTTCAGGCAAATTCCCAGCACTCATATTATCATGATACTCCTTTCTACATGCATGCTTTCTAACTCAAGAAAGCATGTCTTAATGCACAAATAAAATAGGCATAGAATTGAATAATTTCTAATTTAAATTAAATAGCACACAGTGGATAATAGTTCGGCCTTGGAGTAATTATTTTCTGGGTGTCTATTTTTTTTCTGGCGTGGGGTAGATTCATAGTAGCAAGCAAGATAGAGTTGCTGATCACTGGGAAGTTTGGTATAAGGAAAATAGAAAAATAAGGTAATTTCAGATAGTCTTAAAGTTCTGATTTTGTTGAGAAATGCTAAGGTATAATGAATGTGTGTATACACACGAACTAAGTCAATTACTGACAACTTGCTGTTAGAAAACTTTTCGCACTGTGGCACAGTGTCTTAGCTACAAACTGCTCTGTTACTTCTGAGTTGAGAGTATATGAATTACTAATGATTGCTTCCTTAGTAGAAAAAGAATTAAAAAGAATGAGAAGAAAGTGGTAAAATATTCAAACTGCAAATAAAAGGAAAAAGATGATGGAGGAGGAAAGAATTTGAGAAAATGATAAAAACAAAGCATATTCAGGTAACTGGGTGTTACTCAGCAGGACTGCAGTGTAAGCTCAGGGACAGAGGGCTACAGATGAAGCTGGAAGGAAATACAAGAACCGTGATGTGAATATTTACACATACTGTTGAGGCATTTGGCCTGTTTTTTTAAATATCCTAAGCTATTTATTAAACAATAAAATATAAAGTATCACTTAATCTTTTTGTGATTATTCAGTATATAGCAATAATTTACAATAATTTGTTGCAAATTACTCTAATAAGTACATAGAATCATGGCATTCCTGGACTAAAACTAACTTACAAGTATAAAATCTGACTCAGATTTGGAGGAAAATCTAGACCAGTGGTCTCTAACATGACCGTACCCATGGAGTTTATTTTCAATATTATCTAAATATTGCTCTTTAAGATTCGTATCCAGAAAAGCAAAAGTAAATGTTGGTAATCTGTATTTTGAGAAACCTCTGGAAAATTTTGTTCCATGGGCAATTTGGAAACTATCAGAGTTAAATACCTTTTAGATCTCTCAAAATCCTTAAAGCAGGTTACTATCATGTCTTTATGATTTATATTAAAATAGAAAACAAAAATGTTTTACATGACACAGTAAAAGACAAATCAACAAAAACAGTTTGGCTGAGTTAATGTGTTTTCAACTGTGCCATTCACAATCTAGTCGAAGTTTTCCCTGCTGCAATGATTCAATTTTATGTAGGCAACCAATACTAACAGGATCAGCTAGAAACTTATTAACATAGTCTTTTATGTTTATCAACTAGGTACATTTAATCCATTTCTACAATACTGCAGACCAGTTTGAAGATTTAAGCTACCTATTTGCTTTTTAATTAATTAAATATATTCAGTATGTCAAATTTTTAAAATATAAGAATAAACATGTGAAATAGCTATTCACATTAAATAACTATTCAATTCTATTTTAGAGTCCATGTTATCTAAAAAGTACATACTGATTTTAAGTTTTCAAAGCTAAATTATGCTGAATAATAAGTCTTAAATTCTTATTAATGTCTCTTAACATAATGCACTGAAAGTGCATCCATTGTACATTTTCTTTATCCTTTCATCTGACACATAAGTGGCTTCCAACATTTAGCTATTACAAACTGTGCTGCTACAAACATGGTTATGCATGTATCACTGTAATACTATGTTTACAACTCTTTCAAGGAAATACCTAAAAAGGAATAGGTGGATCTGAGAAACCGAGAATAAAAATAAAGAGCAAAATAAAAGATAGTAATATAGTAGGAAGTAGAGAGATAGATCTTTCTTGAAGGGGCAGGGAATGAAGAGAATGAGGAAAGTGGGAAGGAGAAGAGGGATAGGGAATAAAAAACAAAATTGGGATGTGTCACATGCATGTGTCAAGTCCACACAAAGAATACGAACCTTATATACTACAGATATGTACAAAAACAGAAAAGCGACCAAGATATGGGCGCAGGGGAGAGGAAGGGAAGGAAGAAGAGATGAAAAAAGGAATTAAAATGTGCTATGTACATGTACCAACTTCCCACAAGGAATGTAAACATTATGTACTACACTATGCACTAATAAAATAAAATAAAAAATTTTAAAAGTCTACAAATCGTTTTCATTTCTTAAGCAAATTCTTAAGGAATGCATCATGCAACGGAAGTATGCAAGTATCTGCTTTTAGTGTATCCTCATATCACATGGGCAGTTACCTGTATGACACTGTCTCCAGGTCTCATGTCTGTATACACATAGACATCATAGGATATTTCAGGGAAGGTTGGGGTGTTATCATTTGCATCCATCACTCGAATATTGACTACAACTGGCTCACTTTCTTGTACACCATCAAACGCTGTTATCTTTGGGGAAAGAAAAGTAAAATTAACAGAGAAATCATGCAAATGTAAGCAGTACAGATTCTACTCTCTCAACTTAATGAGTTCTCATATGTGATTTAAAATTGTAAAAGTGTGAAGATTTTTTGTTGATAAAAAGAAGTAATAATGTAATATTACAATTACTAAAACTGTTTCAGAGTGCTAAGATAAAATTATTGAAGATTCTGTGTTGATTTCAAAGCATTCAAACTCCATGCATATTTTAAATAAGGAGATATGCAAAATGGCTTCAAGTAAACCAACAGGATTAATGATTCTTGAGAACTAACTACAATTTAATGCTTAAAATATTAGTTGGAAAATATTCTCTACATTTACTTATTTTATATACAATAGTTACTTTTTAAAATTTTTTAAATTTTATTTTAATGGTACATTTTAGATGTACATAGTGATAACATTCATCATAGGGGATTTGTACCTGTACATGATATATCTTGTTGCTTCTTTTTTTCCCATTCCCCTCCCCTCACCCCTTCCTCCCTCCCTTCCAATAGTTACTTTTTATAGTCAACATGCATGTATCAGTCAAGAAAGCAAATGCCCCAGATATGTTAAATTACATCCTAATAATCCACAAAATGATAGTTTAAAGGATTTGTTGACATGTGTTACTAGTGATATCCTAATTGCCTTATTAGCAATTACATTATTAAGTTTTACATTATTAACAGCCTGACAAATAGAATCATTGCTACATCAATTAGACAACCATTCTTGTCTGAGTGACTTCTGAAATCTACTACATGTTTAAGTTTTAATGTTTTCTGTAAACTCTAGTTTTGTGCTGTGTGAGCATCTCCAGAAATAACCCCCAAGTAAAGCCCATAAATTGTGCCTTTGTAACAGCCCATTTTTCACTTTTATCTTATATTTTCTTCAAGAACTTGGATATAGGAAGAACATTCTTTTTATTTGTATTTACTCTCACTTTCTCACTCTTTATACATATTATATATATGTCATATATATAATAAGTATATATATGACACACATATAATAGGCATATATATACGAACACACAGTACATGCATGTACTTTTATTACTGCTATATTTTTGGCTTTTACCTGGAATGTTAAATTTTTCCCCACAAATCACTAACCTCATAAATTTTAATCAGACATCCTTTTTTTAGTTACATTCATACAGACATATGCATATATGAAATATTTTTACCGAAAAGGTATAAAACTGCTGTTCTTCTCTATCCACTGGCTGAAGCAGAGTAAGGTAGCGAGTGATACCCGTCTGTGTGACGGTGAAGACCGACGTGTAATCGTTCAGAAAAAGGTGAAGCTCTGGGTCTTTTGTCTTTGGAAAAAAAAAATCCATTACTTAAAAAGTTGAATAAATAATGTACCTATGAGTTTATTATCTAAATTAATTATGCATATTAGTATTCCTAAAGAAAAAAGAGATTAAAGTATTTACTCATAAATAATTTATCCAAAGATAGTGATCTATAATGTAGAATACATAACACTGAAAAACTAATATGGAGAAAAGAAAAACTATGAAAGAGTATAAAATAACTCACCTGAATATATTTTTACTTGTTACTTAATATTTATGTTTTCCATACTTTATTGGATTGAAGAAAAAAGAAATAAAAGCAAGAAAAGGAAATTGGAACCAGTATTTTAGCTATATGGTTTTGCCATTACTTTATTTGTAGTAATAAACTGCACATATGTATACTACTATGGTGTTCTCACTTTTAATGTAAAATAGAAGTAAAATTGTTCATGCATTATTCATTACCTATAAATATCATGCTTGCTTTTTCTCATTTTAATACTCTAAAGGAAATATAGTTATTTATTTTAATTAAAATATTTCAGATGATTTGCTCAAAAATATATATGAAATTAACACATGTGCCTATTAAAAGAGCCTAGAAAAATGATATATATTTACAGAGGAAAAGATTTCAAAACTCAAGACTAAGCAATAATTAACTTCATATTGGAAAGTCTTCACAATTTGATTGCCACCGTGAATGACAAGATATTATTCTCTGCAGTTCAGAGATGGAATAAAGATACACAGTGAGAAGCCCTGGTGTTTGTGTAGTGGGGAAGGGAGGCAGGGAGCAAACAAATGGTGAATACAGAGAAAGTGGACTGTCAAGAAGACTATGAAAAAGAGAAAATATGATAACATAGGAAGGTAAGGTATCCTAATACATTAGATACCTTAAAAATATTCTGCATAGGGTTGGGGATTTAGCCCAGTGGTTAGAGTGCTCGCCTTGCAAGCTCAAGGCCCTGAGTTCGATCCCCAGCACCCCCCAAAAAAATAAAAAAAAAATATTCTGCATAATATGACATAAAATATGATGTAATAAACATAATACATCTAATATCAAGGAATAAAATCAAAGCAGGCAGTTTGGTTTGTTAGACGTGTTAATTTTGAAAAAACAGAGCTCATATTTTTAAAATTTAAATATAAAACAAAAAACTTGTAATATGCACTGTAATAATAAAAAGAAGGCACGATTTAAATGAATTCAAATGTACTTTAATATCTACATTTTTCCATTGCTGCAATATGTCTATATTTCAAGTGATTTTGAGAAGACTGATTTCACCAAAAATCACATAGCTAGAATAAGTTATGTATTAAATTCTCATTCTGTGATAGCTTCTTTGTATGTAATGTTAAATCCATATGCTACATTTATCCTAGAAAAAAAGAAATTAATACAACAGATATTAGCTTCCGTTGGTCTATTATAATCAAATTATCATTCCATTAAAATTAAAAGACAAGAGGTTTTGCGTTGTGATACTTTGAACAGTCACCTCATGTGTCTCTGTTTCAGCACTGAAAGCCCAGTGACTTATGTGACTAAAAAATGGGTTATTTTGATTAATCATATATTCTAGTTAATTTTGAAATTTTAATTATTTATTTATAAAAGTAACATATTTTGAACCACACTCATGAAGATTCTAATTATTTCATTATACTTCAGACTCGGTTGTGCCGAAATTTGATTATTAATTTAGAGATGATCAAATATTAGGCTATGATTTCAATCAACATGAAACTAAATAAGCATAAGTATCTACAATTTTAAGTGTTTTTCCTTAATTTTGCCAAATCATTAAACATTTGATATATATTTTTGTAATCTCCAAGTACGTCAAAAACAGTTGCATCTAATATATCTTATTTTACTCATAACTTTAGTATCCAGGAATATAATTATTATTCCTCACTAATTATTATTAGTGAGTCTTGCTGTTTGACTTGTTTACCAACTACTTAGTTCTTTCTCCTTTTTAAAATACTTCCATCACTTTCTACTTTATACCTTAATCCTCTTTCACATTCTTTTCTTCCACTCAACTATATCCTCTGCTACTAAACGTGTTTGGTGGATTCATTCACATATTCACTATGTTTTTAGCATTAATTTTATATGTCAAATACTGTGATAATGAAATACCACAATGAATACTGAGTTGTAAGCAACTGTGTGCTTCAATGGTTGTAGTATGATATGGTTCTGCCATAAATAGCATCATTTAATTTTATCAAATTTTAAAAAATCTTTAGACTTTGTCAAATGTTTCTCATATGAACATGATATACATATTGTTATTCCATAAACATTCTTTCATATTAAGTAACCAGAGACACTAAAGATGTTTTGATAACTTAATGATTTCTTCTTGAGTCCATTCATAATGCCTAGCTAGAGACTAAAATAATATCCCTAAGAACTTCAAGACATTGTTGAATATGAAGGAGATAATCCACTACATAAAGCTAGCACTATACATGTTGTATTATAGCCCATTCTAATTTGCCTTACACAATTAATTTCATTAAAATAGAACTTTTGTCATTTATATTTACTTAAAATAGTAATTTTTATATGTCTATATATGACATACATAGATGGTACAGGTGAGTATCTTGGGAAGTCTTTCAGTATGAAAATGTATGAAAAATCTGAAAAAATCAATAAATTATTACTAGAATGTTAACCTTTAGATTGATTTGTAATTATACCATTTTCAGATGTGATGAGTGTTTTAAAAACTATCTTGCGTGTTTTTTAAAGAATTTTAGGATAGTTTCACGCAATATTAATAGCAAATTTCAATGGATGCGCGTTAGCACAGACAAACCTACTTTTGAATTACACTATTTACTGGTAAGGGTTTTGGTGCTTTGATAAGCAACAAATCCAAGAATGTCAAAAGTTTGACAAAAGCCAGGCAGGGTGGCACATGCTTATAATTGCAGCAATCTGGGAGTCTGAGGCAGGAGGAATGCAAGTTTGAGCACAACCTGGGCAACTTGAAGACTTGTATAAAAATGAAAAAACAATGGGGTGGAAGGAATAAACATGCCAATCTCTTTATCTCTTTAAAACTTAAATTCTTCCTTTGTCAAGCTGTAGCCTGATATCCTGATATACAGGTCTGAATCTCATAAATGTATTTGAATTATGTAATCCACCAGTTACAATGTCAGATTTAATCAACATTTGTATATTTATAAGACCATTAACCATGTGAGAGCTACACACTCAAAGGTCTCATGGACTAGGATATATATGGACACACAATGTTCTGGCTTAATTTTCCCATAGGGACTGTAGATTTTATGTAGTAGCTGTTTCTACAAGATAATTTAAAGAGTGTTAGTGTTGTAAATCAATATGTACATTGCAAATTATTATTTTTTCCCTTCTGTGGCATGAAATATTATTTATTTTACCCTGAAAGACGCAGCTGGTATATATCAAAAGTATGATTACTTCATCGATATACACACTGTTTTTGGAAGGGTAAAATAAACTCTGACATGCACTCCAAAGACAAAAAATGAATCCCAAAATAAATGCATATAAAAATACAGCGGTACACAAATGTCTGAATGTAAGATAAAGCATCCCATCATAAAGAACTGTTTTCAAACATGACAATCTACTGGATTTGAAACTAATTTGGAATATCTGATGGGAGTCAAAAACGTTAAAGTATGCAACATTATATGCCTGCTTATACATGGACACATACAACATATAAATGTATATATACACATATATGTATGTGCATGTATATGCATGTATATACATCACAATTACAAAGTATAACAGAAAATGACAAAAATTAATTCTAATCTGACAAATTTAATTAGTAGCAGTTGCCTGAAGTGCATGATTTGATGTGGTTAATATCAAATTTAGAATATTTTATAAAGAATGTGGTGATGAATTACTAATGTATTCTATGGACTAAAAAAAATAAAACAATGAAGCATTGTGAACTACAAATTTCATTGTACTTTAACCAAAAGACACGATGTAGATAAATTTCTATATAATAATTCTGACAGATTTATATGTAATAATAATGTTTTATAGAATAGAAAAGGAGGGCTGGGGATTTAGCTCAGTGGTTAGAGTGCTTGGCTTGCAAGCACAAGGCCCTGAGTTTGATCCCCAGCACCAAAAAAAAAAAAAAAGGAAAAGGAAAGAACAAATGAACCACAGCAAATAATCAGTCACAAAACCAACACCCAGTACCTACAGGAACTCCACCAGGTGGAACCTATATATGAATCAGACATGAAATAAACACTGTAAATATAAACAATCACAAAAATACATAATAAAATATATAATAGGATATAAATGTATACTAGTAGGTAAGAAAAACAATCTCAATATGTTCCAGCACATTTAAACAAACAGCTTTTTCCAAAATGTATGTAACTACATTCTTAGTATTGTGACATATATGGCAGAGCAAGGATATTGATTTCTAATTGATTGCAAATTTCCATTCATAAGTACATAATACCTTTAACTACAGTACATAAGACCTGTCTTGAAACTACAGTACTTTATTCAAGGAAATGAATTTACATTGAATTGTAAAGTGAGCCACTGTCTCTTTTACAAGTCAAATAAGTAAACTTTGATGATTATTGAAGTAGTTATTTTCTTATAACTAGAATTCAGTACTCAACTTGCAGCTCCTATGACACCAAAAATTGAGGGTATCAGACAAACCTTGTATGTTACCTACCCTACTTATATTGGGAACAGTTTTAAACTACGATATGGTAAGATTCATATATATATGGAAATAACCACAAGCTGCCAGTGGCTACCATATTGGGCAGCACAGCTCCAGAATCTTTTTTATAATCAAAGAAAGTTCTATGATCACTGTTGATGATGGAGAAAATCACTCTGGCTGAAGAGGTGAAGTACACTAGTTAGCCTAGGCTGACCAATTTCCACTTATACAGCAGGGTCAATAATACGAAACAAAAGGCCAAGACTGTGTGGAATGGAGGAGCTGAACTGCAAACAGCTACTGGTAGAAGTGTGAGTAGGTTCGATGCCTAAAATTGTGTTTGTTTTTTTTTTTTTAATTATGTGCCATCAGACTGGAAAAAAAAGTCCAAATTATACTTTATGGCTTCCTTCATGATTTTTACATTCATTCTGTAATGCCTTTTCCCCTATGAGTAACTGCATAAAATGTTCAATTTATACTGATGTAAAAGTTGTCCTTGTGATTTAGCAAACTCCAAGTAAAATATTCACCTTATTTAACCATAGTGATTGCTTCAAACTGAAAAAGAATGGTAATTGAATTAAATCAGATTTTTTACAGCCATGTTCATATGGAATTAAATTATAACATAAAGATTCATTATATTGATTTTGTTTATTCTCTGTTCTATAGTTCATATAACCATCTTTGCAATAGTACCTATTAACAAGAATATAAAAAGAAATGTGTCAATAAAGCAAAAGAAACATACAGATTTAACTTACATCTTCTATGTCTTTGTCCAGAGCAACAATTCTTAGAGGAGTGGTTAAATTCAGACTGTCAGAAATGGTTGCTCCCACGGGGGCAGATTCCAAAATATAGCCTTGATAACTTGGCATTGTGAAATAAGGGCTCTGATTATTTTCATCCAGTATTTCAATATGTAGACTGGCAAAGGCAGGGAGAGGGTGCCCATTATCCTGTTCTGCCTAAAAGTAAAAAATAAATAAATAAATTTAAAAGTTTATGTGATGATATCCTTTTAGAATGATACATTTCATTCTGCACATATAACTATTGTCTTTTAAATTAATATCATTACAGAAAAAATACTTTAAAGAGCCATTAGAAAATATAAATGAGAAAATGGACATCTAGAGAGGCTGAATTGCTTGATCTAGTCTTCAAACACAGGATATAGGAAGAAAAATAGCAATGAGTTTTTGTAATTGTTGCTATATACAGCCCGGAGAGATAATTGTGCCTACATATAGTTGAATTAAAAAAATGAATATATATGAACGAATTGCTGATAATATATTTAAATGAAAAAGAAGAAGGAATTAAAACTCAAATAAAGTACAATTGTTTTGGTTTTTTCTATATCAATTACTAAGTACTTGAGTACTTACTATAGTCTGAATGTATATGTATCCCCAAAATTCATATGTTGAAATCCATCACCCTCCAAAGTTACAGTATTAAGAGGCAAGATTCTGAGGAGATGATGAGGTGATGAAGGCAGAATAGGATCCATAAATAGGATTAGTACCCTTAAAAAGAGGTCCTATGATGAGCAGTTTAGGCTAACTCTGCTCCCTCTTCTTATGCTAGAGTTATCATCCTTTTCCACTTGAAGCAAAGTCTCAAATTTTATTTTGGACTTGAGGTGTGGAAATAGAGTGGATGACCAAATTTATATAATGAAATGATCTGTAGAATCCTGTCTAGCTCACTAAAGTTTATGATGGCTTTGAGACCAAAGGATAGACAGAGAGACATACAAGCAGGCAGATACAATTTTTAAAAATTAAAAATTATTACAATAAAAGACATACTGACATTAATCCTTTTCAAATACTCCCCTTATTTGAACATAAGTCCTCTTTACTGAGTGACTTTACAAGTTGTAATAGAAAGTACAGTGAATGCTGCTGTCTAGTGCCATCCAAAGGAAAAGCAGTTTCTTAAAAACATTACAGGGTATGCACATCTACCTTATTCATCAGACCTGGCATGTTACATTCTGATCACTTCTCATATATTTTTTGGAATGTCTTAGACACAAATAGCCTGTAGCAATTAATAAATGACTTAAAAGAATTGTATTTCATTTTTTTTTACTCCTTATAAAACATCTTTTATTTAAACTTTAATGCTGTAAAATTAAAGACTGTATAGAGTTTGAGAGTAAGTTACTAAAATATTTGAAAGCTTCCAAAATCATACAATATTTCGTCAAATTAGAAACAAAAAAAATACTATATTAATAAAATAGATTTGTAAGTTCATAGATACAGCAAAAGACTACTTTCTTGACACAGGGTAAATACATTTTTTGTTTGACTAAAATCTATCTTAATCAATAGACTAGGAGTATTTCGCTTTCAAATGCTAACTACTTGTCGAGTAGCTATCTATCATCTCCATTTCCCCACTTTTCACCACTTTTAAATAAACTGTCTTCTCTTAGTTAAAAAAAAATTAGAATATAGTCAGCATACTCTCAGAAAGTCTTGTGGCAAAATATAAATGACATGTTTCCCATTTAGCGAATATTTGGAATAAAATAAAATATATTTTATCTTCACTTCAAGTAAGGATATCCCTATTCTGTTCATAATTTATTACAATAAAACATAAATCATCAAAGCTCCTAGATTACCTTTTGATAATAAAAATCTTTCTCTTTGTTTAGAGTTTGAGATATAAACTGATGCTTCTTTGAATGTAGTGCCTTTCGATGATTTATAAAAGAAAAAAAGAGTCCTTTTGTGGAAGACCACACCTTCAGAAAATTCCAGGTAATCTCAGGTTTGCCAAACTACTTGGCTGGTATTTTGAATATGGAAATCATTTTAGATGTAAACAGCAAGTCTACACAGAGACAAAACTGTGATAATGATGAGCTGGCTTTGTTCCTTCAACTCCTGGCATCTTTCCTTTATTTCCACTGGTCTTTGCTCTTCCACGAAGCAAAGCCACCTTGTCCTATTCTGGGTTCTCATACAATACTCAGTTTTCTCTCAATCAAGAGAACACCCTACTAAAACGCCTTTAATGAATTTACCATCTGATAAACCCATCCTTAATTTTTTGATTTTTAAAGCTCATTAATATAAAAAAATGAAACGCAAAATGAATATTTTTAAATGTCTGAAAGGTAATAAGGATGAGGTTAATGTTTCTCCTGTATGTACCAGGCTGTCCTTGAGAAAAAGATAACAAACTGGTCTGTTTGACCTTCCAGGTTTTCCAATATTTTTATTTATTTTTTATTTATTTATTTATTTATTTTGTGGTGCCGGGGATCGAACTCAGGCCCTTGTGCTTGCAAGGCAAGCACTCTAATCACTGAGCTAAATTCCCAGCCCCAAATACTTTTATTTTTATATTTCTGTGCAACAACCAAGAAGCAGGTGATGATTACATTGGACAATGAGATGGAGGCTGAGGAAGTTTACATGTTGGAG
>PVJO010028638.1:0-17857 GCA_004026905.1 Hystrix cristata
TTTTCCCTTTCCCCTGTTGCCTTTCTGCTTTTCCCCTTCTTTCCTTCTAGTACTCCTCTCCTCTGCACACCATCCTCCTTTTATATAATATCTATTACACCTCTTTGTCCTTATTTACAGTTACGGTTTCTCATATCAGAGAAACAATTCGATGTGTGCTCCTGAGTGTCTGATTTATTTCACTTAAGAGTATGTTCTCAAGGAACATCCATTTATATATGAATGACTGTAGTTTATCCTTTTTTATGGCAGTGTAGCACTCCATTGTGTAGAAAAACCACGTTTTCTTTAGCCATTCGTTGGTTGTTGGGCATTTAGGTTGTTGCAGGGTTGTTGAGAGTGAGAAGTGGATAGGTGTGCAAGAGGCCCGGGGCTACATTCTGGGCATTCTTAGGTTCCGTGGAACCTAAGAATACCTATCCCTGACATGCTGCACCGAGTGCACAGAGCTTTTGGTGTGTTGGAAGTGCCCATGGACACCATTGAGTTTCTGGATGGGGTGGGGGCACTTCAGCAGAGGAGCGCAGATTTAGAGGGAAGTAGCTTTGCCTTGACCTAGTCTTTAAAATAGGAGGGTAGCCTATCGCACTTGTGGGAGCTCCCTCAGTATCTGCTGCGAATGGACGTGGGGAGGGGATGGGGCAGGCAGCCCTGGTCCTGGTCTTCCTGGAGTGTTCATTCTAGCTTGAGAATCAAAATTTCGCACATGTGGAACAATTAGAGAAAAATAACAGATGGCGTCTGATCAGATGTCACCGCTCTCTGAAGCTGTCCCAGACTGCCACACCCTCTAGCAGAAATAATCCTTCCTCTCTCTGGCGTCCCAGAGCTGAGTGCCGGCCCGGGCAGTGCTGTGTCCCTTTGTCATCGATCATTTGGGCCACAGCTAACATTTACTGAGTGTCTCCCCGTGCCAGGTGCCATCCTTGGTCCTTCCTCATGTGCTCGCCAGGCACCTGCGCTCAGCCCCGGGCTGAAGCGACGCGAGATTGTCTGCTCTCGGGGCTTCCAGGCTGGCGATGTTTTGTTCTCCTGGCCTCCTGTGTCCCCAGGACCCCTATGGCTCCCCTGAGCTAGTCTTTCTCTGGGGCTGGTGGTCAGTGCAGTGGTCTTTGGGGGCTTTAGGCCAGTCTGGAAGAGGTAGAGAAGACTTCTGAGGGCCTTCTATGCCACACTGCTAACCAGTGTGCTGTCTGATGTTCCTTCATCCTCTCTGGGCCTTCACTTTGCTCACTTCAGAAAACTAGGTTGGAGTAAATGATTTCTCTTATCTGGAGACTGAGTTTCTCTTGGAAATGATGTCGGCCTGGCTTTGACATGTTGAACCCTCAGCTAGGCGCTGGAGACGCGGAAGACCCTGCCGGCTCGCTGGGCTCTCGCATCCAGTGGGAGACGTGAGCGTGAGCGGGTGCTGATGGTCTGCAAGGGGTGTCGTTGTCGGGGGTCCTAAGACCCGGCCGGGACTCCCCAGAGGGCTTTCTGGCGAGGTGGCATTTTGCGTGGACCTGAAAGGGAAAAGGAAATTCAGTGCAGTGATTGAGAGGGGAGGGTGAGAGCAGGGCCTTCCAAGGCTGGGGAAGAGTGCACAAAGCATGGGAGCTTGAAAAGACATGCTGGGTCCCAGGAGCTGGGGCCTGTGTGGGCGAGCCGCAGCTGAAGCTTGGGTCAAGCCAGGTTGCGCAGGGCCCGGCCAAGCCACTGTGCAGTGCAGCGCCCAGAACCCTCCGAGGTGGGGTGCAGGCTGAGCCATCTGTGTTGGAGCTGTCTGGAGAAGGGTTCAGGGACGAGGGGGGGATGGAGGCAGACGATCCAGTGAGGAGCGACGTCATGGGCAGGCCTGAGGTCCACGTCCAGATGGCTGGGGGGTCGTGGCCAACTCTGAGAGCTGGCCCGATTGGGGGGACTGCACACACAGCCCCGTCCCCTCAGTTCCCTAATAATTTGATACCCTTGTGCCCAAGAGGGAGAGCCTGGGGCTGATTATAAACAGCCCATATTGGTTGAACATGTCGATTTAACGTAAAAGCCACCTCTGTCTGAATCATCTGAAGGGTGACAGTGCACTGGCTTTAGAGGCACCCAGACTGGGTCGTGGGTGTGTCTGTCCCGTGCGTTGGTCTTCGTCTCCCTCTCGGTGAAAGTGGCAGGGATAGGAGGACACCGGTCCAGGGCCAGGGTGTGCCAGCACGCCCCCGCAACTGACGTCTTTGTTTCCAGGAGTTGGAGGCTCAAGCATGCAGGGCAGGGTGGCTCCGTTCTTGGCAAGCAGAGTGGAAAATGCCAATGTCTTGCAACGAGTCCCAGAGGGTATGGGATAGGCGTGTGTGTGCTCTGCTGGGCGTGCCCCCAACATCTCCCTCGCTTGGACAGGATATCTGTGCTGTCCATTGCGCTCTGAAGTTTGTCTTCCCTGTTAGTGTTCACAGTAACAAGCCTGGCACTGAAGCCCAGCACGCCCCGGGTAGTGTTGCCTTTGTGTCTCTGTGCCTGTCCTTGGCCCAGTGTGGCACCTTGAACAGAGAGCTCTGTGTGTGTGTGTGTGTGTGTGTGTGTGTGTGTGTGTGTGTGGTTTTTGTTATTTTGGACCCACTGCAGAATTTCTCACTGCTGCCAAGTTGTTTTCTTGGGATATATTTAGATAAAGCGAGAAGATCGAGAAGTAGGCGGTGTGTGTTTGCACAGGGATGTTTGCACATGTTGACTGTGGTGTTTTTGGAGCTGATGTCCCGGAGCTGAGTCCTTCCACAGCCTCCTAGTGCACTTGTAGGAACGGCCTGCAGTGTGGCCTGTCTTGATGGTGGAGGGGCTTGGGGAGGGACTGACGGGAAGAGCCTTCTCTCGCAGAGATGAAAAGTGGCTGTTGGACCCTACACCACACACCGTGCCGCCTCCTTCCCACCCCAAGTTAAGTCGGCATCTAAGACCGAAGAAGGAAGAGGCTGGAGTGGAGGTAGCTGCGAGACTGACTGTGCCCGGGACACTGTCCCCCAGGGTGGGGTGGCCTCTGGTATTGTACCTGAAAGATGCGAAGCAAAATTACTCTGTGGTTTGTATTTGTTGAAGGCCTTGGGGATAGCACCAGCTCCCCAGGTTGGCATAGGCAGGTCTGGCCCTGAACGCTTGCTGGGAACATCTCTGCTTCTCATCTCTTGCCCTCTTAGTGAGTCTGAATTTGTGCCCTTCATGTGGCCGAAAGGGGTTCACTTGGGCCTCGGCAGACCTAATCAGCCTAGAGTGGGGTAGCACAGTGCTCTTCTGTTAAGATTCAGGACCTTAGTCTACGTGGTGGAGGCAGCTTTAATGAGATTAGAAAGCTTAACCAAGAGGCCAATTAAATCCAGGCCCATACCTGTTCAGGCGGCTAAGTCCTGACCTGCACCCAGAGGCGTCCTGCAGGCCTCCTGGGAGCCTGCCTGGGGAGGGCGGGGGGACAGCAGCAGCCTGTCCATCCGGCCCAGCCATCCCCAGGCCTGCTGTGTGTTCTCCTGCTGGGGTCAAGGCAGAGGCAGCACCCAGAAGGGATCTGATGGAACATCTGGTCCAGGAGCTCCCAAAGCTAGGCCCCCACCCCCACATCCTGGGGAGCACAGACAGCCTGGGGGGATGCAGAGCCCCCTTGGGATTGTCATGTGTTGGCCACGCTGGGAAACCAGGCCTTCAGTGCACTCCCTTTGTTTTATAGGGGAGGGAGGACCTGGGGGGCAGCCAGCCAGGCCACATCCTCGCCCCGTGCCTGGGTCACTGAAGCACCTTTTCTTCCCTCATTCCTGGGCTGGTCCGAGTGGGGGGTACGATGTTGTCCCTGTCCACAGACGGTTTTCGTGTTTGTTTCTTTACACCACTCTGCTTTGTGTGGGGCAGGCCAGGCAGGGTACAGGTGGGCAAATTAAGATTGAAGGGACCTGCCCCAAATTGGCACCAGGACCAGAAGACTGACCCTCAGGCTGTCTTTTCTTGACCTAGGTCTTCTTCCAGTTCCCATGGGAGGTATTCGTCTTGGGGATTTGTGGGTTTGGGATGTCTGGATCCAGCCAGGATGAAAAACCTGTACCCATTAACTGTGACTTTGTGTAAGACCCTTAACCTTTCTGGTTGTCACTAGCAAGATGAGTCGATACAAAATAAAGGAGCAGATTTACAGACCTCAGGATATTGTCGGGAATAAGTGAGCCACTCTCCCTCCATGCTTACCTTGGAGCAAGTCTCAGAGTGTAGGGGCGGATGCCATTCCTGAGACCCAGAGGGAGGGGTAGAGCGCGCTGTGCTCTCTGGGGTAGCAGTGCCCAGCCGGTCCCCACAGGGGCAGCTTCCTGACTGGAGGACAGGTGTAAGGGAGGGCTTAGGAGTGGCTGCTCACAGGTATTTATGGAGCCCCTGCCTGGTACATGCCCAGCACTGCTCTGTGGCTCCAGCTGAAACCTCGCTTTCACAAGACCTGGGAGGCAGGCAGGTTGATTGCCCTGTTTTCTAGGTGAGGCACACACATCTTGGGAAACCCAGGTTCCAGTCCTTTCCTGCCCTTGGCCCTGGTATCTGCTGGAGGAGCTGTGGGACTTCTTCCTGTTCTAAGGTTCTCCACTCAGAGTTTGCGAAGGCCCAAGCGTTGCCCAAATTTAATTAAAAATTCCTGTCTTGGGTGGAGAAGACCTAGGCAGGCCATGGCTTTAAACGGAACTAGACAAAAGAAAACCAGATGGCTTTAGGCCAGGTTTGCCACCGAATGGAGAGATGAGTCATTTGTCAAGGATGGTCCTGCCGTTGCTATCTATCTAACTTCTGAACTTCAAGCTGGGAACAGAACCAGGATTCAAATTTGAATAATCTCTCCAGAGGCTACAGTGTTTCTGCCCTCCAGCTACCACCAGCACAAAGTGGGAAACATGGAGCCCATGGGAGTTAAGGTCACCTTTCTCTCCACTTGACATTTGGGCTTATGTAAGTCTGTTCTGTTCTTTGAAGTCATCATTATAAAGGAGAAGAAGGAAGAAGGGAGAAATTCCCCAGCAGGACCAGGCCTACCTTTGTCCAAAAATGTCTTTCACAGTCCCTGGCCGTTTGATGTTTATTGATTATCAGACATAGCAAACATTTGGCTTGTACTTTTCTGGAGCCAGCAGTCTTGCAGGGAGATCGCCTCCATCCTTGCGACAAGCCAGGTAGGAGCTGCTGAAGAATCACAGGTAGCGGTTCATGTGGAATTGGAGAATGAGTGAATCGTCCTGCCCCAGGCCCAGGGCAGCCGGAGCGATGCATTAGAACGGCAGAGGCTGGCAGAGAGGTGGGCGTTGTAGGTGGAGGGCCCAGCCCGTGGCTACCGCTTAGGGTATGAGAAAAGGAGGAGGCTGGGATTGCAAGACAGGGAGAGGTTGAGATGAGATCACCGCCCATTTACTATCGCCTTGCTTCTTAAATTCTCATGCCAAACTGTGCTCCAGGGCATGTCTCATTGTCAGGGGCAAATCGCCTGCACCTCTGAGTCAGGGTTAGGAGCCCGCTGCTCCTGCTGTCCAGGGCCCTGTCTTTCTCTCCACTGAGCCGTGGTGTGCTCCGTGTGCCATTGGCTGTTCGGCTGGAAACCAGCATCTTCTAGTGTTGAGTTCTAGCTTACGAACCCCGACGCAGGCTTTAGTGCCTCCTCTGGCCTGGAATGCAGGAGCATTTGAGCTGTGCGTTGGCGGCTGGCTAGGAGCTCTGTGGGTAGATAAATGGAAGTGGATGGGGAACTTCTAGAGCACAGAAAGTAAAAGTAGTACATCGTGTGCCCCAGGGAGGGGGACCTGAGCCCTGGTTGGTGAGGGACTGGCCCCACTCCTGGAACCTGGTCGGCGCTGGGAGGGGCAGAGCAGGGTGGTGTAGCCAGAGGCCCCTGTGGGCTGTAGGGGCCTGGTCCCTCAGCTTCTGCTTCCTTCTTCCCCTTGCAAGCTCTTTCTCCTGTCAAGTGGGGGCGGGCAGGAGGTCACTTGATGAAGATGATGCATTCCTCCCGAGTGAGCATAGGGCATGCTCTATGGCTTGTCTCTGCTTCCAAGAACACATCTCCTATAAATCTGTGGCTTGGAGGGTCCATCGGTGGATGTGTCCCCAGCTTGGCGGAAGAGTCCTGTGCTGGTGGGTGCCTCTTCTGGGATGTGGAGAAAGGCATTTTAGGGTGTGGCCTCTGCCTGGCCGTCTCCCTCCCCTTCAGCCCCTGCCTCTGTGCCATGCCTAGCTCCATAAGAAATACGCAGCATCTTTCAGCCCCTTTCGAGGGGTGTGGAAAAAGTGGCCCCTGTCTTCGGGTTGGTGGAACAGACTGCTGTCATCACAGAGGCCAAGAGCCAGGGAGTGGAACCTGTCTGAAAATAAATAGCAGGTTTGCTTGGCTTTGGGAGGGCGGGTTGACAGGACGAGAGAAGAAGCTACATCTTAGCAACTCCCAGAAACCACCGGGTCCCTTTCCTGCAGCCAGCCATACAAGGGCCAGCCTTGACTTCTTCCAGAGTGGGAATGACAGCAGGGTTCAGCTGCCTGAGACCACCCCACTCCTCCTCATTGCCTCTGTCCTTCCTTGAAGATACAAACACTTTCCCTGGAAGGTTCCTGAAGCTGTCCTCTCAGTTGTCTTGGGAGGGGAGGATCTACAGTACTCCCCACTGTACTGACGTGACCAGGAGCTCCGGGACACTTGGGTGCCCAAGTCACTGGTGGCCAGGCCAAGCAGCCCCAGCACCTAGCTTTCCTCCTGCCCAAAGCTGGGTGTTCCAGGCAGAGAGAACAGCATCCTGAGGGCTGTGTGGTGGTAGCTCAGAGGGGGAGGGACTAGTTGTTGGGATGTGGCCCACTGGTGTGTTAGTGGAAGGTCACTGAGTTAGCTAGCCTTGGGATTTGACCTTGTAGGTGTGGTGACTACTCTTGAAAGACAGCATTTCTGCAGGAATTTTACTCATCCACAGAACATTTACTGAGCCAGCATCTTCCCTGTGCTGTGCACACCACTCCTGCCCCATCCCTGCGAAGACAGCTGGCTAATTTAATAAGGAATTAACAGTCAGGTGTGACCAATCCCATGATGAACAGAAAGGACGAAGAGGTATCACCCAGGCCCGAGAGGAGGAAAGCGTTCCTGAGAGACGGCCAGCCTGTGCGAAGGGTGGTGGGGCTAATGCTGTAAGGAAGGCCTTTTTGTAAGGGATAAAAATGTGAAATAAATGGTACATGTTAGAGATAGCAGCCCCACCCCCCGCTGACTTAGGTCACCTTCAGTTGTTGGACCTTGAGGAAGGTCTTCCTTGTGCTCCTGTGCCTTGGTAGTGTCTGGGTGGGCGGGCCTCCACTGTGGGAGAGTCTGTCTGCTTCAGAAGCCAGGTTTGGGTTGGAATTCTCCATTGGTGAAGCCCCGTCGCTCCCCTCAGAAGAGCTTCTGCCTGGCTACATGCAGTTCTCCGGGGCTGGATTCCTGGCCCACTCTTTCAAAGGTTCCCACTAGGTCCTTAAGTATGTGTGTCTCTGGGCGCACCAGACCTATCCTGGGAGGTGCAGCAGGAAAGCCCTGCCCTGTGGCCCTGGCGGACCCCAACAGATATCTGTGGGCCTCTCCATCATGAGTGTGAGCAGCAGGCCACAGACGGGCTTGCAGACCAGGGCTGTGCTGGGGACAAAGCAGGAAGTGGATCCGTTCTTGGTGGGTACCTGGCCCACCTCTTTACCCCCCTCTTTATCACTTTGGGAGCAAACCCTGCAGCTGGCACCTTCAGAAAGCCTCCTCTGCCAGCCTGCCAGGGTGGGCTGTGTCCTGGAGTGCACCAAGCAGGGCTCTGGGGCCTCCTTGTGGGGCTGATAACTGCAATAACAGAATGCGAGAAATCTAGAGTGGCTCTTGGGTTCCTAGGGAAACCAGGACCAGAGCTGTTACCTTTCCTGCTCAGAGACAGACAGAGCTGAGAACACACACAGATCATGACCCTGAGTCCCATCACTTGAGGTGCCAGCGTCCCCCTCGCCTCAGCGCCACTCCCTCTCAGGTGTACCCTGAGGACCAAGAGTGGGCAGTCCGGGTCACGTCTCTCAGGTCTACCCCTGCTGCCACGTGGCTGGGTGTCACAGGCAGATCTGGCTTGTAGGTGAAGCGCTTGGGCCTGCGGTAGAGAAGGGTGGCCTTGCTCTCGGTCTCCTGCCTGTCTCCATCTGGGTTCTCGTGGAGTTGTGCCGAGGCTGTAGGGCCCTTTGTGTCTGAGGATTTGGTAGAAGGGGAGAAATGTGGGCTTTGAAGATGGACAGCCTGCATTGCAGGCCCAGGACTGCTGTTTCCTGGCCCGCTGGGCTGCCTGGGGCAGGTCGGCTCCCTGAGCTCCAGCGGCTTCTCTATAACACAGGGAAGATAATACCACCACCCTGTAGGACTGTTGAGAGGATCAGAGATAAGTACATAAAAGGTCTGGCATTAGGAGGCACCTGTTAACCTATCAACTGTTGCTGTCCTACCGCTCTGTTAAGCAGTGCAGGGGAGAGGCCACAGCTGGAGTGTGTCCCCTCCAGGGGGTGGAGCCCAGCCACAGCCCCCTTGCTGTAGCCAGGCCCCCCCGGGGGGTGGTTGGTACCCAAGGGCTGGCTTTGGGGGCTTCTCAGCAGCCTGGTGCCTGTGCACGAGGCTGCTGTGATTTCAGGCAGGACCCCTCTGCTGTCCCCTGACTGACATGGGGAGTGGGGGCTGCTGCCGTGGACAGTGGCAGATCCTGTAAGTGCCCAGCTCCTCGTGGCGTTGTTTGGTCCAATTTCCTTTGCATTGTGACCTGCATCATTCTTTATTTGCTAAACCCTCTGAGCAGGCAGCAGTAATAAATCAATTAATGACTCCGATGAATCGTTTAATGGCTGACAAAATAACACTAAAGCCAACAGCTTGCATCTCTCCAGCAGTACCAAAGGATGCTGGTTGACTGGGGTGGGGGACGAAACAGAGACTGTTAGCTAAATTAGCGCAATTAGCGCGTGCTTTAAAGGCTTAGGCGGCATCTGCTCGCTCTGAGCCGGTGTGTCGGGCCTGCGCTGGGGACGGCTGTGCAAACCGTGGAGCGGCTGCTCCTCGCTTCCCTCTTGGCCCCCTGAAGGAGCTCCAGGGCTCTGTGCTGGTGCCTTTACGCAGGAGGCCATGTGTAGTTGGACCTGTGTGCCCCTTTCCCGCCGAGTGGCTTTATGCCACCGGACCCGGGTGAACTTTTCAGACTGTGCACATTGGTCCTGTCACAGAAGAGGATGAGGCCAGAAAAGTGACTCTGTCCCTTCTAAATTGGATGCCACCCAACAGGGTGTGGGCTCCCATGCCTGAAAGACGTTCAGAGGAAGTTGCCTTTAATGATTTCTATTAAACTTTGAAAAAAAAATTTCTAGAAACGGTGGCTTTCTGTTCTGCACGCACCTCAGTCCTGGCAAGATTAAGTTGTCGTTGGAACTGAGCATGTGTGCGGGTCCACGCCAGAGAATTTTCCACTTCACAGAAGCAACTGCCAGTGTTCTTGTTAAGGAGCTGTCGCTGGCCTACTATGACATGTTTGTGGTTGTAAGTAGCTCCTCAAGACAGTGGGAAGCGTGCATGTGCGTGTGTGTGTTTTGCTAATGGTATAAACCAGGGCCTTGAAAGCTCATCTGTCTTTAAGAAGAAAGTCAGCGTTGTGCAAATAGTGTGATGTTGATCCACTCTGCAGAGTTCATCTGTGGGGGACCGCTTGCCCTTCATCTCTCGTGTCTTGCATGCACACACCTAGGACCCAAGCCTGCTGGGTCCTAGCCAGCTGGGCGGTGTTTGTACATGGAGGAGGGTGCCCTGGCCGGGGGCCACGCTGCAAACAGGTATTAATTACTCGGGACTCCACCTATTGCCCAAACGGTGTCCTTTGATCCACTTCTCAGAGTGCTGCTGGGGACGGTCAGGGAGGGCCCCGTGGGGTGTTGTTCTCCTCTCCCCCTGGAGCACCTTTCTTTCATCTTTTTTTAAATTGCTATTTCTCTGAGGTGACCACTGAGAAGAGGGGGAAAAAAAAGTCAAGGAAAAAAGGAAAGAAACAACAGTAAAAACTCCTAAGCCTTTCTGTCACTTCCTGGGGCTAGGTCCTTGTCCCATTTGATGGGTATGCACCTCACCCAGACCAGGCAGGGGGCCTCACCTGAGAGTCATTTTTAAGTTCATCCTCACAGCAGGTAGGGGCTCCCCTCCTCTACAGATGGCTCAGAAAGGGAGGGCTCAGAAAGGGAAAGTGAGGCGCCCAGACACCCTGACTCCTGGTGAATGGAAGGGCTGGGTCTTGAACCCAGACCTCTGTTCATGGGGGCCACTGTTAACATCCATCCTGAGACTTGGACCAGAGAAGCTGGGAACGTGGCCAGTAGCTGGGCTGTGGTTTTGTAAAGATCAGCTTTGGCCCCCAGTTTGGGACAGTCCCTTTGCGCTGGGGGGACTGGGAGAGAGGCGCTGTGCTGCAGCGTGAGTTAAGGTCCACAGTGGCAGCAGCCCTTGGGGTGGAATGGAGCGGCCTGCTCCCCCATGTGCTGTGGAGAGTGGACAAGCTCCATGTGCCACCACCTACAGGTGGATGGGCACGGGCTGAGGAGAACAGAAGGAGCCTCACAGGCATTTGCTCCGAGAGGCTGTTGGGAGTCCGCGCCGGGAGGGTTGTGATGAGAGTAGTTATCTCTCACCCCGTATCTCCTCCCGCATCTTCCAGTTCTGCTGTCCTTTAAGGCCCAGGCTTGAGTGCCACCTCTTCCCTAAAGCTTCCCTGATCCCCCTAATCCTGCCTCACAGCGCCTGTCTGGAGCACCTTCCCACGTCCCTCAGTTCTCCGTCACAACTCATTTCATCCTGCAGACCTTCAGGGGAGGATCGTGCCCTGTCATCTCTGGTCCTGACGGGCACAGCACTGTCCAGGCAGAGCCAAGAGCAGAGGGTTTGCTGGTTGCATAATGTTTGCTAAGCACGTGTAACATTTTTACAGCTCCCCACCGGCCTTCTTTCTCTTTTTCTTCCCAAGGCAATTTGCCACTTGGGTCCAGCAGACCCTCCAGTGGGATCTCGCCTTCCTCGTCACGCACAGGTACACACTCACACTCAACCCGACCTCTTGGTGAATGCCAGCTCATTGAAATGTTTGTTAGAAGGAACCAAGTGAGAAGGTCAGCCTGTTGCAGAAGAGCAGAGCACGTAGGTGATCTCGAGCATGGAGAACAATTACAATTAGCAGATGTTTTTAGTGGTCTGCTGTTTCTTTTCATGAATTAGAAAACACAGAACTTTTTTAGAAACTGCCAGTGTGGGTAGGAGGGGCCTGTTAATAGTTTTTTGAGTCCAAGGTTGAAGTGTAGAGGGGCAAAATTTAGAGCCACTTGTGAGCTACATGACCCTGAGATAACACACTGCTCTGTGCCTCAGTTTCTTTTCTGGTCGAACAAATGACATCTTTCCTGTGACACTGGGGTTTAAATACTTGCTCCTCTCCGCTTTCCTGGATTATTAGTGGCAAACAGTGCTTGCTTCTCCAGCTCTCCCTGAGTTCTGGGGTTAGTCCTCTCACCCAGGGGGCAGGAGTGAGTGGGGCTTTGTGAAAGAAGTGCATGTGTCAGGACCCAGAACTCCCCTGGGCCTGATGGGCTGGCTGTGGCCGGGCGATCTGCACGTGGCCCGTTTCAGGTGGCTGGGCTGAAGAGCTCACTCGCAGTGTCACTGCAGTGGCAGACTTTCTGCAGCTTTTTTGTGCAGGTGCCTGGGGTCAAGAGGCCTGTCTGAGACACATGGGGGTGAGGGGGTTGCAGCCAGAGCTGACCCTTGACTGTGGGACCAATTCTCTAAGAATTCCCAGGGACACCAGCAGTGGTAGGTAATGTGGCCGTCTCCTTTTAGTAGGACTTCTTGCCATGTCACTACTCTGAGCACCCTAGACTACCACAGCCCGCCACCTGCAAGGCAGCCACCACCGAGTCTCAGGCCAGAGGAGCTTTGGACCCAGGGCCACCCCTCAGTGCCGGATAGGCCCACCTGCGCCACTCCCTTGTGTCATCGGGACCTATCTTGAATGCCAGCAGGTTCTCTCTCCACGCTGCAGCGTCAGAGCCCCTGTTCTCCCAGACACATCCTGTCCCATGGTCTATTTGTAAGACCAAGAGGCTTCTTTCTCTCCTTTCCCCTCTTTGGACCCCACCTTAGCCTCTGTTTCTGGAAGATGGCATTGCCTCCGTTCCTTCTAGTCATGCATCTTCATCTTCAACGGGTGACGGTGCTAAAATTTCCTCCAGGAAACTCGACCCCAGAGGGGCCAGACCACTCCAGGACCCTGCACGGAATGTTGCAGCCTGTCCTGCCTCAGACACGTGTCCTTGTCCTCTCCTGGTCCTCCATGTCCCAGCCACGTGCACACAGCCACGCCTGTCCGCGGGACACACTTCACACACCCTGATGCCTTGGGCCCTTGGCCGCGCAGCCTGTCTTGGGTTTCAGTGGAGGGAGGTTGCACTCAGTGGTTTGCGTGTGGTTGGCGCTGCTGCGCGCCAAGGCTTGAGTATCGGGGTGGGGTGAAGAGGGGAGGGGATCTGCAGAACAAAGTACCATTTTTGCAGCCTTATAAATCCATCTGGAGGGCTTGGCTGATCTGGCTCAAGTCCCACGGTTTGCTCTGAGCTCTTGTTTTTAATCCATTTTCCCGGAGCTTCAAGTGCATAGAACTGTTTTTAAAGAGAGTAAGAACAGGGTAGGGACATGGCATGCTAGTTGGGTGAGGATGGCTGGGTTCTCGGGGTGAGGCCAAGAGAGAATGCCTTAGAATCTCTCACCCTACTGCTCAAAGGAAGCATGAACAAAGGCGCCTGCTACAGGGCCCTCCCTTGGTGAGATGAGAGGCTCAGGGCGTAAGCATCGCCAGCCCACGGTGCTGGAGCCTCCAGTGCGCTGGTGGTGTTGGGCTGGGCTTGGCACGGGGCGGTGGGGCAGTGTGCAGTTCTCGGAGGTCGTGGGCCCTTCTGCTTCGCAGTCCTTCCTGCTGCTCAGAGTGAAAGTCCTCGCTCCCTAGCCTGCCTTCCAAGGCTCCACCCAGTTGCTCGCTCCCCGGGTTCAAATGTTGCTTCCCTTTTGGAGAGGGTGGATACCTTCTCCCAGGGTGGGGCTGCTGATAAGGCATCCAGGTGTCACCTGGTATTGCAGGCCTAACAGCAAGGCATGCCTGAGGTAGCAGGGGCCTGCGTCTGTCCCACGGCACACAGGGATGGGGGGGGGGACCGAGGGAACTGCCCCCCTGAGTGCAGTGCTTGTGATCGTATCCTGGGATCTAACAGTTACTCTTTCTTTAGGAAATTGTGGGGTCAGCCCTCCTCAGTAGTCTCGCTGGCCAGGAACAAAAATACGTTGTGTGGGGAGCTTCTGGCAGTCCTTTCAGGTGACCGTGCCTCCAGGCGGAGACAAGCAGCTGACCAAGCGGGCTGCGTTGCCCTGTGCAAAGCCTTTTATGTTAGTTTTTTTGGTTGCTGTTTGTATTTTTGTTGTTTTGTTTTTATGCTTCTTGCTCAGTTGACTGGGCCTTTTGCTTCCTTGTATGTACATTTTTAGGTAAGTGTTCAGGAGGGCCTGGGTGGCTAGGGTACATATGCCACCAGTGTTACCTGCAGCCTCGGATGACAGGTAAGTCTCTGGGTGCCGCTTCATCTTTGATCTCTAAATGTTCTGTGATGAGCAGAGTAGAGTTGGAATTTCAGGTCTCCTGGAAAGGGGTGCGGTCCTTTTCCTATAGGAGCTGCTTCTGTGCGGACTGGGCTGAGCAGATGCTTGGAAGAAGGGCGTCTCCTCCAGCCCCATGACTGAATAGATGGAGAAACTGAGTCCACAAATGAGGAGGGCCATGTCTACGGTCTCTTCAGCTGACTTGCGTTGATGTGTGTGGGCTCCGGCTTCTGAATCCAGCCTTCTTTCCTCGCTTGCTCTGCGGAGGAGTTCCATCCTGTGCACCTCCTGCAGCTCCGGTGTGCTGTGGGCCTCAGTGAACGTCGGGGGGTTTGGGTTTGGGTTTTGTGTTTTTAGAGAAAACTCACATAAGATGCTTTGCTGAGTGCCTTAATGGAGCGCTAACTCAAAGCTGGAAACCGCAGGGAGAAGCCAGTTCCTAGTAATCCAGAAAGGCCTGGCTCCAGATGGTCAGGTTCGAACAAGTGTTTGAATAATACAAGTCGTAATCATTTATTGAACACCTGCTGTACGCCTTACACTGGTGCTGGGTCTCGGAGATAGTGAAACAGTCCCTGCTGTTAAGGTGCAGGAAGGTGGGGATCTCCTTGGACTGGGTTGTGTGAGCGACAGTTATTTCTAAGCCCTTCCCAACCTCTTACCCTTCTGCCTCGCAGCACCACCAGTTGCTGCTTTTCTGCCCTTTTACATCTTCTGTTGTGAACACATGTTCACTTCATAATCAAAGAGGAACAGCAGTAGCTGTCACAATCTGGGGCACAAATTTAAGCACTGCAGAGCTACTTAGTTTTGCTCCTAGAGAAGGCTTTGTGATAAAAATTGTCTTCCTGGCTCTCTGCCCCCATAGTCATTGCTAACATGGCCTCCCTTTGTTGGTCCTCATTGGAGGAGAGCAAAACTCATCCTCCATCCCACATTCCAGAGAATTACTCCACCCGTTTGCTAGGACCATGGTCACCCTGCCCATTACATTCAGAGAACCAGCAACCGCCCACTCTCGGTTCCTGGAACCATCGACTCACTCTGATTTCATAGAAACCCACGTCTAGAGCGAAGGAGCCTCGGAAGTAATGCAACCTTATACTCGCAAGTTCAAGTTTATATTTACATCTTCTTCTTACTAATTATAGCCTACCCTTATCCTGTACCTAAATATGTAGAAAGTCGAATACCCAAAAGCAGAGGACACAAGTGTTTTACTATAAAATAGATTTAGAGATGTCCAGTGTAAACCAACAGGTAAGTCAGAATATCAAATACCGAAAAGATACAAACAAGTTAGTGAACGATGATGCAATGTCTGTTATTAAGTTACTTAAATCATAGCACAGCTAAGAAGGCTTAGAGCCAAGTGTTGACACAAATGTTTGAAAGAATTTAAGAAATACAGGTAGATCTTCAGCTCACCCCATTTTTTAAAGTGATAATCTCCTTCTACAGAGGAGTAATTGTTGGTTGCCAGTCACAAAAAGTTGTGTTTTCACAGAACCACTAACCACAGAGAGACAATAATGTCGCTGACGGATAACCCAGCAGATGCTCTGTTGTGGTTCCCTGCCCTATGCTGGGGCAGTGGCTGGGGCAAGGAAGGTATTTTCTCCCTGTTCTACACTAGGGAGCAGGCTTCTACACTAGGACTTGGAGAAGGAGTCTGTGTATTCTGGAGTTGCTTGAAACATGTAAGCACACTGCAGGGTAGTTGGCAGCCCTTTAATTACAGAGGGTGTGTTTCTGAAAGTAACCCTCGGCTCACCTTGTCTCTTTACCTGGGGTGTGTCAGGCGCCCTTTGGTGCCTGCACTGGGTGGTCTTCATTCCCACACTCACAGAGCTTTTTCTGCCTTATGGTATGCAGCCTGTCCCTTCAGTCTGTCCTCCCTAGCCTGCAGCCAAGGCGGCCACTGCTGTCCCACCTTGGTCCTTCCATTTGCTGGGACAGATAGCAGCACTCGAACCTAGGCAGCTTCGTTTGTTTTGTCGCATGCAGTGTGTGATTCACAGAGTGCCACATGTCTTCTGTTAGAGTTGGAGATCAGGGGTTTGATTTCGATGGCTGAGGTCAGAAAAAGAGAAGCGACTTCCTCAAGGTAGTGATGGGAGGGAAGCTGTGTTTACAAATGAGGCACTCTGTTTCCGCCATGGGGGGGCCTACGCCCAGAATCTTGGGAGAGGATCGATGGTAAGTTTCACACCTCTGCCTTGATAGAGGTTGGCTGGAAGTGGGCTTCTGTAAGAAGAGCAATTAGAGATTTAGGGTTGGTGGGAAGAGCAGGGAGCAGACCTGGGGCTTCCTCAGGGCCGGAGTGTGGCATCTCAGTCCTGGTCGTGCCTGTGTGAGCACAGAGCCAGGCACAGACGTGCTGGTCACGTGAACAGGTTGAACACAGATTGTTGGAAAGGGGCCAGGCCAGGAGAGCAATGTCTGCTCACCCCGGGAACATTTGTTGAGGCAGATGTACCAGGTGGGCGCCAGCATAGCAGCATTTGAAGTGAAAAGTAATGACAGTCCCCCATGTGCACCTCCCACCTCAGCCCTGCCCAGGCACCCAGGACCATATGGGGACCAAGAACACACTTAGCCTCCTTCATGCTGTCTTGGGACACTGCCTTAGTTTTCTAGGTATTTATTGTTCTGTACATCACGCCAGCCACTTGGAGAGGGCGCCGAAATTTACCAGTTGTTTGACCTGCCCTCAAAGAGCATCTTGAAACAGCTGGGTAGATAAGGCGGCACATCATAATGTCAGTAATAGCCGCTGTGGGTGAGCGAGCTGCCAACAGCTGCTCTGCCAGGTACCAAGCACAGTACCCCTGGCACTTTCTCTCTTGCCATTCTTGCCGCAGTGACAGGCTTTGAGGCTGTGCGGGTCGCTGCCTACCTCTGAGTAACGCGTCTAGGATCGGGGACAGTTTACTCTGTCTGCACCCAGGCTGCGCTGGTGGTAAAGTGATGCTTAGCTGGGGGAGCTGGAGACTTCACACACAAGGCGGCCTTTGAGGAGTGATGTGGGCAGGAAGGACGAGCAGGGCAGGGGCTGGAACTTCGGGTCTGGTCGGGGGTTCGGCCACTCACCTGTGCCTTGTTTCCCCACAGAGTGCAGCAGCTGCCCCGAGTCCCGTGCTCGGCAACATTCCCCCCAACGATGGGATGCCCGGAGGCCCCATCCCGCCAGGTTTCTTCCAGGTACGTGCTGGGCCCTGGGCCTTGTGCTCCTCCCGTACACTGGCCGGGCGGGAGGCAGGCAGGCAGGAGAGCAGGAAGCGAGTGCAGCTCAGTTTGCCGTGGTCTAAATACAGTTGCTTTGTGCTGGTTGAAACCTTCCCTTCCCATCGCTTCCTTTCCGAGAGCTGAGAAGGGAGAGGAGGATGGCAGCGCAGACACCTCCTGCTCCCGGAGCCCTCCTGCCCGTTGGCTTCCTCGCGCCTGCAGCGTTGGCGCGGCGCCGTCTGTCCCTGGTTGGGGAGGTGGCAGGGCTGCCTCCCAGCCAGCGTGGCGCTTTCTTTTAACAAAAGGCTTTTTTGTTTTTCTTTCTTTTTTAAAAAAATTTTCTTTCTTTTTTTGTACTGAGTAAACCGTTCTTTGTTTCTGTTTTGTTGCCGCTGTTGTCATTGTTTACTTTGCCCGTCCAAACTACAAACCTTGGGCATAACCTAAAAAAACAAAAAACCGACCGTGCCGGCAGGTCTCAGAATCCTTTCCCTCTGGTTAACCACTTGATTTTTTCCGAGTGTGATCACAGACAGCATCCCACAAGCATCTGTGCCTGCACTGTGCCCGCCGCAGGCGGGACTGGATCCCACGTGGCTCCCAAGCCCTGCCTTCTCCAGACACCTTGTTGAGTCCTTTCTGGGTGACCGTGTTGTTGGGGTTGGCTGTGCCGCATCCCCCCTCACCTTCTCCATCCTTCCTGCCCTTCTCTCCTGGTCGCTCGTTCCCCTTAAGCCGGATTGGTACCAGGAGATGCCATCTTGGAGAGGTGTCAGCGTGCAGGGCTGGGAGGCGCTTCATCACAAAGCACTTGATTGTGACATTGCTCATTCGTCCAGGCCTGTAGGGGCCAAGCTCCAGAACGTGCCTGGCTCTCCACGCCTTCTGAAAGGCTGGCACTCCTGAGAAGAATGTGGGAAGAGCCGTGGAGTAGACAGGGGGGCAAAGATTTCT
>PVJO010028639.1:0-17855 GCA_004026905.1 Hystrix cristata
GGGTGAGTGAATTCATCAATGAATGGGTAGAGGGCAGTTGGATGGATGGATAAGTGGAAGGATGGATGGATGCATACTCAGATGGTTGCGTGGATGGATGAACGGATGGCTGGATACCTACACACATTCTTTAACAAACAGAATTGTGAAATTCAACAGGCTTCTTTACATCTTGTCTTCAAAGACAATGTGTTGATTTTCAGATATTCAAAAAATTAAGAAGTTTGGTTTGTGAACAAAGGAGACACGTAGCAAATAAAAACAGAATCCTCGTTCTTCATCCACAACCTAAAGGTTGTCTCTGTGCCCTTCCAAAATGTTTTGGGTATATTGGGATGCTTTGCACATGTAGAGGTGTGTGTGTGTGTGTGTGTGTGTGTGTGTGTGACTTTTTAAAACATTCATCACATTATGTTGTATGACTGTGTGGAAACTTCTGTGGTAGTTTCGCTCATACAAGGACTCTGTCTCTGAGCTATTTCCTGGCAGCCCACAGGGTCCTACCTCACGCATCTTATCTCTTGAAGATTTTGTAGCGTGGATCCACCAAGCACACTGTCGTTGAACTAACAGCTCAGGTCTGACCTGTTCTGTGCACTTCCTCCAACACCAGGGCAATCACTCTTGCTCATGGGACTTTCTACACAGGCCCGGTAGTCATGTAAGCAGAAAGTGGAATCGCCTGGATGTGGGAGTTGTGCATTTGATTGGGACAAACAAGCTCACTCACCCACCAAACATGTGGTTGCAATTTCCCATATCCATACGAAGAGATAATCATTCTCCACCCTGTAATCACTCGCTACATTCACACTGTGTTTGGTTATTGCTATTAGAGCTGACGCTGCAGGGACATAGTCCGCTTCTTTCTTTTCTCCTCCCTCCTCCCGTAATGCTAACGCTAACCCTAGCCTAACCTGGACCCTGAAAACACTAACTCTAACCCGAACCCTGACTCTGACCCTCAAAATACTAATCTTAACCTTAATGCCTACCCCAAAGCTTAACCTCAATCCTAGTCCTAACCCCAAACACTAACCCTAAGCTCTTCAGTTACCCCTAACCCTGGCCTCGAAGACACACCCAGGAAGAGATCAGGAAGAGACCGGAAAGCAAAGGCGTCAAACAATTGCTCTGAACAGGGAGGTTTGTCTACGGTGACAGCCACAATAAGATGCAGGGCGAAACTCAAACGAGTACTTAAATCCTCTTAAACTCTAGACACACACTTCTTAGGCATTTTTAAATTCGGATCTCCCCCGATATCCAGGAGTGATGCCTCTCAGAACCTTCAGTCGGAAACAGCTCAGATGCGATGGAGGAGAAAGAACAGGATTAAAATCAGGTTGCAGAAGAAAGTCTGCAGCGAGAGACATGACCACAGAAACGAGGGTAAAGTACTTGAAGGAAAAGTACTTGAATCTTAGCTGAAATGCCAAAGCAGATGTGTGAGCCGTAGGACAGACATCAAAAGTGACCTGGCTGGTTGTACTCCTCCAAACTGCCTTGTTTTTTGTGATTTGGGGACCGCTGTCCCCTGTCATTTGGGACTGTGTCTGCCAAGACCATGTGTGCTCGCTGGAGGGGCGACAGATCCATCAGTGGATGGCTCCCCTTGTCGGGAAGTGTCCCCCGCCCCCACTCTCACCGCTGTTTTCTCCCTGTCACCCCATCTCCCCCCAGCACCAGGCATTCGTGAGAGGCTGGCTCACGTGCTGGGAGGGACGCAAAAAATAATTCATTACGGAAGAAAGATCTGACAGCCCTCAGGATTTCACAGCTAACATTTGACTTGTGCATATGTGTGCACATGTGTGCGTGTGTGTGTGTTCACAAGTGCCATGAGAATCTGGAAAATTTTAGTATGACATAAAAATGAGTGTCAGGAATTTAATACTTTAGCAGTCAGGATAAGCTTTTTCCCTTTTTAAAAAGCGTGTGGGATTTTTATTAATAGATTTTCTTTTTTACTCTTGATACATCTCATCATGAATCTTTGAGCTCGGGGAATACTTTTGACTTGTTCGTCGGCTTTCTGAGGAGGATAAGATCCAATTTGGGGCTGTCAGGGAGGGCTGACTCGCAAGAGGTCGTAGGAACGATGTGCTCGGGCTACCTGGGGGGCCCGGTCACACCTGTGAGTCCCGGTGACATTAATGGGAATTATGCATGTTCTCCAACCGGAGGATAACGCTCCACGTCCTGAGGCTCTGCTAGCGACGTGTGCACTTAATCGATGATCCACGGTGTCATGTCACAGCCCAAATGACTGACATGCAGCCGGAGCGGAGAGGGAGACAGAGGGAGCCTGTCACATCCCTGACAGCCCGGGCGCAGTCTGCAAAATGCCACTCTTCCTCCCCCATGATGTTCCGCCATGAGAGCCAGGTGGCTGCCTTTGGTCTACACAGGAAACAAAGTGCACAGGAATCTTTCTCCCCGGAACGGAGACCTGAGGCGCCGGGCTCTCCTGCCGTGTTGGCAGAACTGCCACAGAATCGGCAGGGTGCAGGGTACCGGCTGGGGAGCCCGCTGGGTTGATTTTCTGGAATCCCCAACAGCCTGGCCGTGGAGAGACCCAGGACAAAGGTGCGGGTGCTGGGAGGCTCCTGGAGGAGGCAGGAGGCTTCTAGGCACGTGGGGAGCCCAGCTAGGACAAAGAGGCTGGCTGCATGGACACCCGAATACACGGCAACCTGGTGCTGTTAGGCGAACACCCTGTCACCCGGCCGTCTTGGTCCAGCGAGTGTGCTGGCAAAGGGAGGCAGCGTTATGCCCCAGCAGGTTGCAACCCGGGCGCATTCTTGGCTCACACGGTCCCACTCCTGCCCACAAGGGGCACACGGGGTGGACATTCTCACTCTGCATGCTCACCACAGCACTCTTCCCTCTCCACAGGTTCTACTTGTGAGATGTCCTCAGCCTTGTAGGACCCAATGTGAGCCTTCTGAAACATTCTCCTCTATCTGTGGCCGGGAAGGGAGGGAGGATTTCTGATTCCTCTGGACACAGTCACCATCTTTGATCATTGTTTGTGCAGCGCCCGTCTTCCCTTCTGCTTCCAACAGTCAGTTTTCCGCAGGTGGATGTCTCGATGCCGTGATTGGTTTGAGGGTGGGCACATGACTAAGCGGGAGCCCTGAGTTTGAGTAGAAATGGAGGCATTTGCTGGACCAGGGGGAAGTCTTAAGGGACTCTGGCGAGGTGATCTCTTGGGGAGGGAGTCTGAGGAACAGTGTGCACCTTCCCTTTGGTCTCCTTGAGGTCGGACCCAGCTGGGACCCAGAGCTCATGGTTGCTGTTGAGACAGTCCATGCCACCTGCCTCCTGGAGTAGAAGCAGGAAAGCAGGAAGAGTAGTCTGGGGAGGTGGGGCCTGCTTTGGGTTGTTGTGATGATTGAGCGATTAACTTTTTGCTCAAACCTGGCCCAGAGCTGGTGCCGAGTACCCATGTGGTCTGTTCTGTCTGTTCTGGCGGACCCAGAAAGGGGGTTAGTTCCCCATGTCCGCTGTAAGAGATAACCACAAACATGGCAGCTGGAACAATAGAAGTGTACTTGTTCGTGGTTCTGGAGGCCAGAAATCTGAACGTGGGTGTTAGCAGGCCTCACATCTCTATTTTCTTCTCCATGCTGCCACACCGTCTCCCTGCTGCCACACCCCATGCTTCCACGTGGACTGTCTCAACGGCGACCCTGAGCTCTGGTTTCCAGTTGGGTCCAACTTCAGGAGATCAAAGGGAAGGTGGACACATCGTTCCTCAGGACCCTCCCTGACAGGTCAGCTTGCCCAAGTTCCCCCCTGGACTTCCTCCCAGTCCAGTAAACCCCATTTCCACTCAAACTCAGGGGTCCTGCAGAGTCACGGGCACACTCTTGGACCAGTCATGGTTCCTTCTGAGGGATCTGATGGACAATCTGTTCTGTGTCTCTCTGCCAGTTTCTGGTTGTTGTCAGCAGCCACCAGTGTTTCTTGCTTACTGGTGTTTTTGGTGCTGGTCCTCTGGGCACCACGGAAACTCAGAGCCCAGCAGCAAGCAAATGTAAACTCCTAACATGAGGACTGAGAAAAAGAGTCATCAAGGCAAACAGATGGCCCAGCACAAAGAAATCACTCCTTCTACAAGTGGACAGTTAATTCTGTAAAATTGCTCCTAATTGCCTTGGATTTAATAAGTGAGCTAACTTTCATTTTTAGTCAGATGCGATTTTGAAGCTAAAAGGAAATGTGAGTACCGGCCTGTGTATCCCTGCATTATTGTCCTGTGGCTTCTGTAGCAAATGGTCAAATTAAAGAGAAATTTATTCTCTCATAATTTTAGAGTCCACAAGTCTGATATTAAAGTGCATGCAGGGCCAGGGGAAACCCTCCTGCCTCTGCCTCCTCCTGGGGCTCCAGGCGGCCCTGGGCTGTGGCCCTATCGCTCCAGTCTCTGCCTTCATCTTCATGCAGCTTCTCCTCTGTGTCCTCCTCTGTCTCTTAGAAAGACACTGTCATTGGATTTAGGGGCACTCTAATTTAAGATAATCTCATCTGGAGATCTTTGACTAAATCACATCTTCAAAGACTTCTTTTTTCCCAAATGAAGTGCCACTCCCAGGCTCCAGGGCTGAGGAGTCTATCTTCTTGGTTGTTAACTTTCCGCCGACAGAAGTGCACCAAGTCCCTGTCCTGACCTGACCGTCCATTCCAAGCACCACCACCTTTCCCCAGGTGAACCCCCACTTCCTATTTCATAGATGAGGGATGGGAGCTGTGAAGGGTGACAAAGTTGGGAAGTCAGGGCTGGGGTTTTGATCACATATAGCTCACCAAATGCTGGGCTCTGGGAAGAGTCCCCACCTCCCTTTTCTCCTGGGCCATTGTGAACCACCAAGGGCCCCAGAAAAGTGCTGAGATGTACTGACATGACACAGGCACGGGGTCATTCTCGGCCACCTGATGGCCGCATCACGCTCGCTTTGTGTTGAAAGTCCCTGTAGCTTGAGCAGGCCCTTGACAGGTCTGGGGTCAGTGAAGAATCATCAGAAATGGACCAACTCTAGAGGCTAAATAAATGAGATCAGCGAAGAGGAAGTCTCCAAACTGTTGTCACGAACACACAGGACAACCCAAGGATCCACCCTTCACCTGTGGAATGACACATCACGTGGCTGCCAGGGGAGTACACAGATGTGATGAGCCTTGTATTAGTCCGTGTTTTGTTAATAAAACACCAGGGCAGGCTACTTGTGAAATAAACAGGTTTATCGAGCTCGTAGTTTTGTGGGTTCAAAGCCTGAGATCCAGGGTCCTGTGGGTAAGGGTGGTGGACAGTGGCCCGTCCTGGCAGAGGTGTGTGCAGGCCTCAATAACCGTCTCTCAAACCGGAGCAGAGAGGCGGAAGACAAGTGAGGTCCCCTAATTTGTTTCCAGAGCTCGCCCCCAATGACCTAAGGACCTCCTCCCACGAGGTCTTCCAAGTTTTACCATCCTCCAACACCACCATGTTGGGGGCAAACCTGGACCTCTACACTCAATATGCAAACCAAAGCCATTCTTGACCAATGTGTTGAAAAGTTCTTGTATTCCTTTGTCAAGGACACAGAGAAAGGACGGGAAGAAGATGGCCTGTGAGAAGTTGACCACTGAATGCCCACTGTGGCACCTTGAGCAATGTCTTGTCCCCATTTCACAACTGAAGAAACTGAGGCTGAGGGACAATGTATGATACGCTCAAAGGCCAACATTGTTCATAAATGGAGATGGGCTGGCTTATTGGGCTCACGGTCCCAGAGAGTCCAGTCCATGGTGAGCTGCTCCAAGGCAGGAACATCATGGTGGACGGGCATGGGGGAGGGAAGATGCTCACATCATGGTGCCCAGTAAGCAGAGAGAGAGAGAGAGAGAGAGAGAGAGAGAGAGAGAGAGAGAGAGAGACTGAGCTGAGTGACTCATGGTCTCAGAGGGTCCAGTCCATGGTGGCTGCTCCAAGGCAGAAACATCATGGTGGATGGACATGGGGGAGGAAAGACACTCACATCATGGTGACCGGGAAGCAGAGAGAGGAGGAGGAGCCAGGAGAAGAACGCACCCTCCCGGGTCACTCCCCAGTGACCTCCTCCAACCAGGCCCGGCTCCTGCCTCACAGTCAGCCCGGAGCTCGTCCATGATGACTCCACTGAGGGGCACAGCACTCCAGGGTTCAATCGCTGTCCAGGACTCTTAATTGCAGTGAGTTGACACCATGTCTCATTTGGTGCAGGGGACTGCACCCAGGACCTTCACACTGAGCTCCACCCCCAACCCTTTTTTATTCTGAGACAGGGTCTTGCTAAGTTGCTGAGTTGCCCAGGCTGGGCATGAACTTGAGATCCTCCTGCCTCAGCCTCCCGCCCTGCTGGGACACTGGGTGTGCTCAACCCAAAGTTGACAACCGGCACACACCTCTGGTGGGAGCCCCCTCAGGAGGGCGTGAGGGGAAATAGGATCTGACAGACTCATGGCAGAGGAGGGGCCACCATGAAGCCAGGGAGGCCGCACGGGGCAGGAGGGAGCGCTGGCCACACGGGCCCAGGCAGAGGTCAAAGCCCGTCCAAGATGACTCAGCGCCACTGCACAAGGGCAAATATTAACTTTGTGACCTCGGGGGTCTCTTGAGAGAGCAACGTCCGCCGTGTTGGAAGCAGCTCTCAACCTACAGGCGTCGGCGTCTCCGTCTCCCCGAGGCGTGTGGATGGGCCTGTCGCTGTGGGCCGCGTGGGTGGTGCTGAGCCTGTGTGCCCTCAGAGGACAATGTGAGCCCGGCCTCCGTCGGGGGCCTGCTGGTGGCGTCTTGCCCGCCACAGAATGTCTACGAGTCCCAGCCCGGGAGGCTGAGACCAAGGTGTCCCGGGGGCCTCACTAGCTCCACAGGCTCCAGGGCAGACCTTCCTGCCTCTGCCTCCTCCTAAAATGAATAAAAGTCCCGTGTGGGTTCATTCTCGCAGGCTGCAGTCTTGTGAGAGGCGCGGGCTGCGGTGTTACGGGTTTTGCAACCGTGAGAGAAATCTGATCCGGGCACCACTGTGCACGTGGGACGATTCGCAGCTGTTCAGTGCAACTACTTAAAACAGAGAATGGAGGGAACGTTAGCAAGAAAGTGTGCCGAGCGGACACTTTGGTTCCGGGGCCGACGTGAGAAAGCGAGGCGAGATCTCTGCTGTGTTTCTGGCCTTCTTTTCTCACCCCCTAGTAGTCTCTCAGTGCGGATAATCAAAACAGGCAGCAGCTGTCCGGGAGGGGCACGTGGGGGCATCTGGAATTTCTGGCTGAAGGTGAGCAGACTCTGTGATCTGGACAGAAAGAGCTTCGCCCATCGCAGGGTGGGGTGGTGCACGCCTGTCATCCCAAAGCGCAGGAGGCCGAGGCAGGAGGATCACAGTGAGTTTGAGGCCAGCCGGGGCTACGTAGCGAGACCCAGACTCAGGAGAGGACACCGTCGTTGGTTTTGGGGTCCAGCTTGATGCAGAATGACCTCATCTCAGGATCCTTCACTTAATTACATGGTAGAGAGCAGAAGAGAAAGAACACTTCATGTATATAGATGCTCTCTCTCTCTCTCTCTCCCTCTCTCACTCTTTCTCTCCACACACACACCTGTTTTCCCCTCCGTGGAATCCGACTACACACACGAATCCTTCAAATTAACTGTATCTCTGAACAGTTTTCCTGGTCTTCTCCTCTGCTCTTGGGCATCTGCTATATTCTTTTTCATGGCTGTATAGCATTCCACGGCATGAACAATACCCTCTTCTGTACAGATGGCTGCTAAGAAACGTTTGATTTTTCGAGACTACCAGTAACACCAAGGTCAACACTCCTGGCTGACTCTGTGTGTGTGTGTGTGTGTGTGTGTGTGTGTGTGTGTGTCTGTGTGTGCACTTGTGGGGTCTGTTTGGAAGGAAGAGCTTGAAGTGTTGGGTCGAAAGCCCGGATTGCTCTGATCCCCAACAGACCCGGCCTCAAGCGAGGAGGCCCCCAGTTTACGCTCTTACCAGGAATGAGTCAGAGATGGTGATTGTCATCGTCCCTTCCAGTCTGAAGGGTTAAAATTCGATTTTCATTCTGGCATTACTATTTCCCTCTTTTGTTTGCGTGGGGGGAGCTGGGCACCTTTTTCCGAGTCCCTTTCCCCGAGGTGGTCGGTACTTGCGTGTCTCGTCCCTGGTACGGCTGATGGTCCGTGTTTCTCTGCGTGGAAAGCGTCTGTTCTCCTCTGTGGCCACTTTCTGGCCTCTGTCTGCCCCGCTCCCCATGTAAGAACTCGGTGTGTGAAGCGAATCGACGCTTTCTTCACGCAAACCCTTCACTCCCCACAGCGCGGGCTACACTTCTGTGTGTCACAGACGCTTTCTGCTGCAGGTAAATACTGCGTTTCCCTGTAGCTAAGTGGATCGATACTTTCTGGGGTGGCTTCTGGCTTTTGTGCCTTTTAAGGGCAGCCGATCCCGCTCTGTGATTATCAAACCGCCACTTTGCTCCTCCTGGCTCCTTCACTGTTGCAGGTTTTATGTCCCCTGCTCCCCGCATCTGGAATTACTTTCGGCGCGGCACGGAGGGCAGGCCGGGCTCTTCGCCCCCTAAGTTTCCAGCCGCGGCCTTTACTCACTCACGCCCCTTTTTGCGGCTCCGAAGCCTCGGTGGCCGCACGTGGTGGACGCAGACTCGCGTGTCGGCGGCCCGTCTCTCCGCCGGGCTTTGCGGTGCCGCTGGGCCCTGACGGCCGCGTCCTCACTCGCCTCCTCAGGATTTCCAGGTTGGGGTTTTCCGGTGACCTTTGCAATAAATGTTTTTCTGCTTCAAAGAGGTAAAGAAAGGTCTCACTGTTGGGTGAACGGCTGCCAGGGAAACAGATGTCGCCTTTCTATTTAACGGGGACAAATCTCTTTCCGTTTGGCCGTGTCCTGGTCTCTTCTGCAATCGTTGGCGAGATATGAACGGGGGCCGGCCAGGGAAGATCAGCAGCCAGAAACGGAGGCGGGTGCGTTGGCAGAAGCTACCGGAGTCCCGACACCCTCCTTGAGTCTTCCTTCATCACCTCAGCTCACCGCTTCTCCCGACGCCACGAAGGAAAACACTCCAGAGCGGCGCTGTCGCTGTGGGCCTGCGTTTGCATCCTGGAAGCTAAGGTCCTTGCACACTGCACGGAACTGGGAATCCTGCTTGTTTTAGGAAATTTATGTGCTTAAAACATACAGGTGCCTACGGCAGCCCTTAGCCGCCGCTGCTGATCTAGGACGCCCCGGGCCACGGCCGCAGCCACGTGCGGTCCACATGTGGTCCATGTACAGTCCACGTGCGGTCCACGCCCGAGGCCATCAGAGCAAATTTAAATTTAAAAACTCAGGCGGGTTTTCCTGCAGGCCTTGCAAAAAACAAAAACCAACAACCACCCGGCACTGGTTGCTGTGGTGTGTCGACCAGCCGGCCACGGTCGGGCCTCGGCAGGCGTCGGCAGGTGGAGAAACCTCCTGGTTGGGGATCCCCTCGCCCGGCGCCTCTGTGCCGACAGGGACGGCTTCTTGCTGGGAAAGCGCTTCTCGTTGTCCACAGAAAACTTTTTAAAACGAGGCTGGAATGTCGCCCTGCTTTTCTGTTGCGTCTAAGAGCTTGCACTCCCCAAAATACTGTGTTCCAGGATGCCCACCACGACGCCCCCTCGGCGTGCACGCGTGTTTGCCGAGCGCCGAGCGTGACCAGCTCCAGCCGAGTGGGTCGGATTGCACGCGGGTGGCACCCTCCACGCCGGCACGTCTGCGCGGCCTGGTCGCGTGGTGTCGTTTACAGGGGTGCGGGCCGGTCGGACGCCTCCTCCCTCCCTCCTGCCCCCGAGCGTTTGGTGAGGCGGCCGAGAGAGTCCGTGCGGGCGAGATGCCGGCCGTGCCGGGCCGGGTGCCCGTGGACGCCGCGCCGGCCTGCAGCAGAGGACGGAGGGCTGGTCTCCGGGACGGACGGGCTGCCGCAGGCCCGAGCCCAGCATCCCCCGCCGGCCGGCCTCTGACCCGCCGCCCTCGCCGCCCGCGTCCCCCCCGGCTGCCACCCAGGGCCTGATTAGCTGGAAATTGATGGGACTCGGCGGCACCGGCCTTCGCGTCCCGGTAATGTTTTCTGACACATTTCAGGAGACGCGGCTGATGTGCGCGCGGCCGGCCGGACGGGGCGGGAGCGGGCGGGCGGTCCAGCCGAGAGCAGGATGCCCGGCCGGCCTGTTGCCACGGCAACCGCCCCAGCCCGGCCGGCCGGCGATGGCGGGAGGGAGGATGCACCTCGCCTCCCTCCTTCCCTCCTGCGTGGCGGCCTTTTGTTTTCCAGATCCACAGCAGGGTTGTTTTTGTTTTAAATGGGCTTATCTTTAAATGGAGTATACGTGTGTGTTTATATATGCGCACGCGTGCCTGTGTGGATGGGGGGCCGGGAGGGGTAGGCTCAGATGTGGGGATAGACGGACGGACAGAAGGATGGGCAGACAGCGGGACGCACACACAGATGATAGCTGGATAGATAGGCAGACGAATGGATAGACTGATAGAGGCATAGCTACATGACAGACAGACAGGTGGATACATAGATGGACAGATAGACAGGTGGGTAGAAGGATAGATACAATCATAGGTACCTAGATGGAGAGATGGATACATAGATAGATAGATGTACAGATAGATACATAGATGGATAGACGACAGACGGATGGATAGATAGATGGATAGATATATAGATGGACAGATAGATGGACAGATGGATGGATAGATACATACATGAATGGATAGCTAGAGACATAGATACATATATGCATGAGCTGGGATACAGAGGTGATAAACAGAGATATGATGAATAGATACATAAATTGATGCATAAGAAAGAAAGACAGAAAGGTTAGACAGATGGATAGACACGCAATAGACAAATATATGACAAATAGATAAATGGGGTAGATGGGTAGATAGACAGGTAGAATATATATGGAGCAGACAGGAAGAGAGACGGACAGCTATACAGACAAACGGGTTAGACAGGTAGACAGATGAACAGGCAGACGACGTGCATAGAGAGATATAGATGGATAAATAACTGATAGGTCTGGACATATAGATGGATGATACATACGGGAGACAATGGATGAGTGGACAGACAGACAGGTGTACGGACGGAGGGATAAGTGGGTAGACAGATATATGGACGGGTGGATAGATAGAGAAGTTAAGCAGGCAGGTAGGTGGATAGATGATGAATTTGCAAGCTAATTAGACAGACTGACAGGTGGAACAACAGACAGACAGACAGACCACAGGTCTGTGCAGGAAGCTGTGAGCTTCAACACACAGCTGACCGGGTGCAGGTCCGCCCCATGTGGACCCCGAGACTCCTGGATCCCCGGCCGCCATGGCAGCGCCCGCCTTTGCCCGTGTGGAGGCCTGCGCCGCCCGCCTGCTGGCCTGACCCTCCCGCTCCCGGCTCCCGGCTCCCGGCTCCCGGCTCCCGGCTCCCGCTCCCGGCTCCCGGCTCCCGGCTCCCAGCTCCCGGCTAGTCAGCCGCGTGGGGACGTGGAGCTGTCCAGGAGCCGACCGGTCACTCGCCTCTCCGTCTCCCAGAAGAGCGGCGGGAGGGGACAGAGCCGGCCTGCCTGACGCCCTACACGGACCGTTAGCCAGACGCTCGCCTGTGACGGCGCCCTGACAGGGAACTTGGAGCCTCCATTTCTTATCCCCCCCCGACCCTCCCGACTAGGTCCTGCGACCCCTTTGCAGGCTGCAGACGTTTGGACGCCATCACGGGGCCGTTTGCAGCCTCCACCACAAACCGTGGGACAAGGGGGACAGAGAGAGGTGGACCCCAGTTCCCCGGCCAGGGACCTCAGAGAAAGAGGGTGTCGGGATGGGGGACCAGGCAGAGCACCCCCACGGAACGCAAGCAGGACCCGCTTCTTCCACCAAAGGAATGACGCGTGCAGGGTGTCATCGCAGCACTCGGGAGGCTGAGGCAGGAGGATTCCCGTGAGTGCCAGCCCAGCCTGGGCTACACAGAGAGGCCCTGTCTTAACAATAACAATAACCACTGAAGGAATAGTGTGCGCGTGAACGACGGGTTCTGTGGCTTGGAGACACTATGGATGTGACAGGAGCCAGGGACACAAAGACCGAAATCCCAGGTCGCCCTCGTGTGCGGAAACTAAGGGGGTTAGTGCACTGAGGCGGAGGCCGGGGCCGGGACCGCAGGAGAGAGGGAGGGAGGAAAGGCCGCCGGACGGGTCGGCGTCACCCTGAGGTTGGAGCGAGACGCTCACGGATCCTTTCGCATGGCGACCGCAGGCCATGAAGACTGTCGGAGCTTTTCAAATATCGAGGAGTTTTTGCCCCCAAGAAACGATCCGCATTAGAGAAAACAATCTGCCAACCCCAGTTGAAACATTTCACCGTGCGTACGTGGCTGGAGACATCACCGGGCGGCCCTTTAACGTGTTCCACAATTACGTGTCAATTAAAACAAGATTTTTCAGCCAGGCGTGGTGGCCCATGTCTGTAACTCCAGTCACTCTGGAGGCTGAGGCAGGAGGATCTCAAGTTGAAGGCCAGCCTGGGGGATTTAATGAGATGTGTATCTCAAAATAAAAAATAAAACGAGACTGGAGTTCAGTGATAGAGCGCTGGGCTGAAGGAAAGGAGGGCGTCGGGAAGAGGGAGGGGTGTTTTCAATTTCCCGGTCTTCCTTCTTCCTCCTCCTCCTCCTCCCCCCCTCCCCTGTACTGGGGCTTAAACTCAGACCTTTCACATGAAGCTACATCCCTGGCCCTTTTAAAATCAGTATTATTGTTGTTACTGTTATTTGGAGACATTGTCTAACTCTCTAAATTGCCCAGGCTGGGTTCCAACTTGGGATCCTCCTGCCTCAGCCTCAGAGTGCTGGGCTCACAGGCCTGCGCCACCAGGCCCAGTGATCTTGTTTTGCTCTTTTCATATCTGCGCCGTTTAGCAGAAACACATGGTGGTAGGGAAAATCCTCAGAGTCTGTTACTTCTGCTGCGACATCGATGCCATATCCGCATCGTCATACGGAGGCTGGAGACTCGGGGCGCGGGGTATTTCTCTGGTCTCTGTTTTGTCTCTTTCCTCTTTGTTCTTTTTCTTTCGTTCTCCTCAGAAAACCATCTTTAAATTCTCCGTGGTGCGGCAAGAGCCGGCCTCACGGAGCACCCTGCTATCAGCTCGGGCGGCCCTCGTGAACCCCACGACGCAGGCCGGATGGTCGTCCTGGCTGAGGGTGAACCGCTGCGGCTCCCACTTTGGCTAAATTCCGGGAAGATGTCAAGAGCGATTCGCCTAATGACCCGTCCGTCAGGCCCGCCGTCCAGGCTTCTGACGAGGGGCTGAAATCCCGCAGCGCGCCGGCCTCCGTCTCCGCCGCGGGGTGACAAGGACTCCGTCTCTCCGGGCTGCCGAGTGGCCGCGTGGACGTGCTTGCTGGATTCCTGGTTTAAAGCCGACCTAGCAAAGGCGAGATTCGCCCCAACAGACACAAAAGCTTCCGCTCCGCGCCTCGCGGCTCAGGCAGAAGTCACGCCTGTCGCCAGGGTGGGCGTGGAGGTGGCCGAGGCCGACTCGGGGCACCTGGACACGCTCTTGCTCAGTTTAAGAAAAAAAATGCTATTGGGGTTACACGGAGAGAAAGAGATCTTCGCTCAAAAACCAGTTCTCCAGGGCCACCGCGGGAGTCACTCATTTCCTCCGGATCAGCCCTGACTGAAGGGATCCGCTGTTCTGGGTGACGATTTGCCTTTTTAGTCCAGCGCAGTGGCACCTGCCTGCCATCCCTGCTGGGGAGGCTGAGGCAGGAGGATCCCCGTGAGTGCCAGGCCAGCCTGCACTGCAGAGCGAGACCCTGTTTCCACAAAACCAAACAAAACGAAACAGATTTGCTCTTTTATGTAAGATACGGGTCACCTTTATTCTTCTGGATTCTTTTGGTTCCAATGGGCCTAGTTTGGGTGCCTTTGTGGGGGTGCTGGCACATTTTGAAACAGGGAGGATTCTCCTTTAAATAGAAAACTCGCTTCACCATGATGCTCTTGGTCGGTGCAGAGCTGGACGGCTGTTTTGGGGAAGCCCAAGGCCGGTGACGGTTTGCAAAGGCCGGAGCAGCCGTTTTTGGAGAGATGCGGCCGCGTTCTCCCCGCTCAGAGCTGGTGGTGGGTGCGAATTCCAGGGCGAAAACGACTTCATTGGCTGGACCTGACTCTCCCTGCTAAAGGGCTTTTATTGAGATTTTGTGGCCGTCTGGGATTTGCAACTCTGGGGCGGGGGGAGCAGGACGAGGGAAATACACAAAGATGAGGAACTCCCGAGTTGCGGCTCCCAGGAAAGAGCCTTTTCTGAGCGTTCAGGGCCTTTAATCCCAAACCCGAGACAGCAGCGTTGGCCTGTGGAGACGCAAGAGGAAATGCTTGGAAAGAAAAGCGAAAAGGGTTGCAATAAAAGGTGCCATTGACGAGCTCCCGCAGAGCAGGCGGCGCTGGCCGGTGGCCGGGCTGACTCGGAGCGTCCCGGCTCTGGGGACCCGGCCACCTTCCTGGGGCAGACAGCGCCTTCCGTCCGCAGTGACCGACAGACAGGGCTTTGTTGACTGCGATGGAGTAAGGCCACCACCTCGCGCTCCCTGCGTGCTCCAGGGGACCCAGGAAAACCCAAACCCGGAGGGAGCGGCCCGGAGGGGCGGGGAGGGACGACCGCAGTAGCGGCATGCTCTGCCTGGGGGTGGAAATGGCCTAAAATTGCCCGCGACGCCCGCGCTCGGCTTGGTGTAATAAACCCCACTGAGTGGAGCGCCGCGAGCGGGCGGGCGCACAGTGTGTGAATTAGACCCCATAAAGCAAAAGGAAACAGGGGCCCCCGCTTATAAATCTCAACTCCAAGCAGTTTACAAATTTATAAAAAGAAAAGAAAGACGTGAATAAAGTGCTCAAGCTCACACACGCGAAAGAGGAAAACAAGAAACCTCCAAGATGTTTTTGCTGTTTGCTTGTTTTGCGGGATGTTGGCCCCGGGGCCTTCACACTGACCTACACGCTCAGGCCTTTTTGTATTTGCTTAATTTGTACTTGGAGACAGTGTCTTGCTTACGTGCTAAGTTGCCCAGGCTGGGTTTGACCTGGAGAGCGTCCTGCCTCAGCCTCCCAGAACAGCAAAGTGACTAAGCAAATGGAAAATTTCAGCCTCATTCTGTCTGACGGCACCACCGTCAAGGCACGCTGGCCAAACCCAGCTGTTCAGGGTGTGAGCTGTCAGACATGTGAAATTCTTCCCAGGTGAACTCTGGGACCTGGAGATGGTACACGCCTGTAATTCCAGCTACGCGGGAGGCTGAGGCAGGAGGCCCCTGAGGTCAAGGGAGTCAGCTACTTAGTGAGAACCTGTCTCAAAATACAACGGAAAAGAGGACGGCAGTTCAATTCCCCAGCACCATGAAAAAAAAAATCCAAAAGAAAAAGTTCAGCACAGACTCTGCTCCTAGGAAACTGAGCATAAATGTCTTTGGCCGCCACAACAAATCACCAAAGACGGGGGGCTGAAAACAGCGGGGAGGCAGCCTCTCTCATCCCAGGTCCCAGGAGGCTGAGGCAGAGGCGTCCCAGGCTACATTCCCTACACAGGCTCCCAGGGAGACCCTCCTGCCTCTGCCTCCCCGGGGGGCTCCAGGAGGCCCTGGGCTGCGGCCCTGTCACTCCGGTCTCTGCCTCTTCTGTGTCTGTCTCTTTTGTCTCTCAGGAGGACGCTGCCCTTCGAAGCCACAGCCCATCATGTCCCCGGAGGGCTGCCGTTCGGGCTTCCCCTTCACCCGGCCCCGCATCTCCCCGTCCCTGATCCCCGGCAGCCTCTACGTCCGGGACTCTGGGGCTGTCGGTGTATCGCTCCTCCCCGGCTCGCCCAGGAATACTGGGGTGTCACTCGGGCTGCCGTGAAGTCGGGCTCTGCGCAAATGCGCTTTCAGCTCTGCCGATTATCCCGGCGCCGGGAGGCTGAGAGAAGCCAGGACGAGGAACGGGAAGCGGGACACAAAGATGGTGACAAATTAAGGATCTGGCCTATTTTTGTCTCATTTACAGTATTTTCCCCAAGAGGTTGTGGGCTGGTTAAATTTAACTGCTCTCAGAGGCAGCTGGGTGTGAGGAGGAGGGTTTTCTACAGCGAGCGGTTGGGATTATTGCATTTTTAAGTGAGGGGGCTCACTGCATGCTCTGGGAGACCTTTGCCCCCCAAGCTAAGTTATTCTCTGCAGATCTCTGCACCCACCCAAAAAACCATCCTGCCGCTTGTATAGTCAGTCAGCAAACACCCTGGCTCCCAGGGCCCCGCCGGTCCCCTGAGGCTGGTCTGACTTCACGAAGCAGACAGATCAGTCCGTCCGCCCCCCAGGACCCCCTGGACACTTCCTGCGCCACCCACAAACCCACGAGAGCGGGCCCACCTCGAAGAGCAGGCTGTTAACTGGGTCACAGACCCGCGCGTCACAAAGAGCAGGCGTCCACCGGGCGCACTGCAACCTCGCGGTCAGGCGCTTCTCTCCGAGGCCCAGAGGGCTGCGCCGAGATTTCGGGGCACAGAGTCTGCCGCCGGGCCTGAGAGGCTGCAAGCAGCCCGGACAGTGTGGGCGCAGCGTGCGCCGACCAGTGTGACCAGGCTGTGTGGGACGGGCTACGTCCCCCGTGTGGATCGACACACGAAACTACGCGACTTTATTTGCCCACGAACTTTGAAAATGCTTGTATTTTTGAGAAAAGGACTTCCTAAGTTGCTCTACTGGGCTCCAACTTGGGATCCTCCTGCCTCAGCCTCCCAAGCAGCCAGGATAATAGGCACGCGTCGACACAACCAGGTCCAGACATACATTCATGCATGTTTATGTATTTACTTATTTTTATTTATTTATTTAGCACTGAGGATTGAACCCAGCGCCTTTGCACTGAGCTACCTCCTCAGCCCTTTTTAAATTTTGAGACAGCATCTTGTCAGGTTGCCATGTTGCCAGGCTGGGCTGGGACTTGGGATCCTCCTGCCTCAGCTTCCTAGAGTGCTGGAATGACAGGCGTGTGCCCGGCTGCGAGCATTTTTGTTTCTTAAACGCGAACCCAGCTGAAGATATTCCACAGTATTGAGGCTCACGTCAGTGAGAAGCCGTCCGGTGAGTCTGCTCTTTTCAGGACTCTTATGTCAGCAGCCGCCTAATACTCCTTTTTGTTGTTGTTTTTGGGGGTGTGCTGGGGACCGAACTCAGGGCCTTGCACCTGCTAGGCAAGCCCTCCACGCGAGCTAATTCCCAGCCCTTAATAATGTTTTTGAGAGCTTGCAGGAGGCACGCGGCCCGTATCGGTCCAGTGAATTCTGCATGAAACTTTGGGTTTCATAAACCCCAGACCTGCATCCAGCATCCGAAGGGACTCAAGAATACGTCCCTTTAGAAAAGTACCCTCACGCTTCTATAGTCTGCTGATTATAAATTCTAATATTTTCTCTTGAAAAATACAAAACAGACAGGTGTGATGGCGCTGGCCGGGCATCCCAGCTCTTTGGGAGGCTGAGGCAGGAGGGATCAAGTTGAAGTGCAGCCTGAGCCACTTTGTGACTGAGACCCTGTCTCAAAATAAAAAATAAAAAAAGGGTTGGGGGTGGAGCTCAGCGTGAAAATGTTGGGTTCATTCATTCCCTAGGACTGCAGGAAGGAAGGAAGGAAGGGAGGGAGGGAGGGAGGGAGGAAGGGAGGAAGAAGGCAGTCACTGGCCTTTGTGTCCCACGCTGATCCAGTGGAGGGTGAAGGCGTCTTCCCCAAGTTGCTGCTAGTGCCTTAAT
>PVJO010028640.1:0-17859 GCA_004026905.1 Hystrix cristata
TTCATTTGTCTCTCTTACCAGGATTTGCTGGCCTGAACCCAGCATCAAAGCTGTTAGAGAAAAGTAACAAATCACTTTTAAAGGTAAACCCATTATCTTCTTAACACAAACCTTGAAGGCCAGGAGGGCTTGAAGTGATCTGTTTCAATCTCTAAAAGAAAACAACTTCCAAAACAGACCGATATATACTGCAAAGCTATCTTCCAAAAATGACAGACAACTAAGGTACTTCCATGACAAAGAGCACGTTAAGAAATTCATGAGCACAAAACCAGCATTCCTGAAAATTCTCAAGTGTATCCTAGAAAGAAATGACAATGCTAACAATGCGAAATGGTCTAGTAGAATGAATAGACCAGGTAGGGTGAGCAGTTAACTGTAGGGGAATAAAAAAGGGAATCACCAACAGGAAAATAATGCAATGACAGAGATAAGTCAAAACCTTTCAGTAATAATGGTCTCAACTGTTCATCCAAAAGACACAGATTAGCAGAATGGATCAAGAAACAAAATCCAATGATAAGATGTACACAAGAAACCTATCAAACCCAAGAAGAAATTCATAAAATAAAAATCAAAGGATGGAAAACAATATTCTATGCATCGGGAACCCCCCCAAAGTAGGATAGACTACCCTTTTTTAAAACAAAGTAGATTTTGAGCCAAAACTGATCAGAAGAGGCAAAGAAAGTCTTTACAAATTGGTTCAGAGAACAATTCAACAGGAAGAGGTACCAGTTTTAAGGGTATGGACTGAATATTTGCACATAAAACTTCATAAAACAAACATGACTCAACATAAAAGATCAGATAAACACCAACACAATAAGAGTAGGGGACTTCAATACTCCACTGTCAGAAACTGGTAGATCAATTAGACAAAATATCAACAAAGAAATATCAGAGCCTTCAAACAAATGCTCTCAAAAGATATCTACAGAGTGTTCCACCCAGAAACAGCAGTATGCACATTCTTCTCAAGAACACATAGAACTTTCTCCAAAATAGACCACATACTAGTCAACAGATCATGCTTAAGTAAATGCAAAATAATTGAAATTATCCTATGCATACTGTCAAATTATAGTGCAATGAAGCTAGAAATCAATGGCAAAAGAACCTACAGAAAATATGCAAATGCATATGAATTAAACAATATATTCGAATACCCAATAAGTCACAGAAAAAAATCATGCAAAAAGTCTGACAGTTCCTAGAATAAAAATCAAAGCTAGTGTGACATACTAGAAATTATGGGACACAATAAAAGTAGAGCAAAGAGAAGAGTTTCTGTGAATGCCCACATCAGAAAAACAGAGCAAGCCCAAAACCGAAGATACACCTGAAGGAACTAGAAAAACAAGAGCATCCAAATCCACAGCTAGTACGAGAAGGAAATTATACAGATCAGAGCAGAAATTAATGAAATTGAGATTAAAAGGATCAAAGAATTAATGAAGAGTGGACTCTTTGAAAGAATAAACACAATAGGTATCCCCCTATAGCCAATTTTACCAAAAAAGAAAGAAAGAAAGAAGAAGACATAAATTAATTCAATTAGAAATGGAAAAAAAATGAAATTACAATGGGCACTGCCAAAATCCAGATTGCCAATAATTACTTTGACAACCTGTACTCCAATAAACTGGAGAATTCACAAGAAATGGGTAGACTCCTACACACATATAAATTGCCAAAACTGAATGAAGAAGATTAAAAATCTCTTGATAATCCAATAACAGGCAATGAAATTGAAGCAGTAATAGAAACCTACCAACTAAGAAAATCCCAGGTCTCAATAGATTCACTCCTGAATTCTACAAAAACTTCAGGGAAGCTCTAATGACTATATTCCTCAAACTCTTTAATGAAATTGAAAGGGAAGGAGCACTCCCCAAATCATTCCTGAAAGCTAGCATTACCTTTATTACAAACACAGACAAGAATCCAGCCAAAAAAAAAAAAAAAAGAAAGAACTACAGGCCAAACACTTTAATAAAAATTCATGCAAAAATCCTGAACAAGATACTAGCAAACAAGATGCAACAAATCATCAAAAAGATCATACATCATGACGAAGTAGTTTCTGTCCATGGATGCAAGGATATTTCAACATATGTAATATATCACGTAAATATAAGCAAGGACAAAAATCTCATGATCATCTGAATAAATGCAGAAAAAGACTTTGACAAAAATCCAATATCCCTTCATGATATAAATTCTGAAGAAAACAGGTAGAGAAAGACCTTAATCTCAATCTGATAAAAGGCTTTCATGAAAAACCTATTATGAACATCATATTAAATGGGAAAAGCTGAAAAGTTTTCCTTTTAAAATCAGGCAAAAGACAAGGACGTTCACTATCATCACTCCTGTTCAACATAGTACAAAGCAAGGCAAAGAAATAAAAGGGATATAGGTAGGAAAGGAACAAGTCAAATTAATGCTCTTATCAGATGACATGGTCCTCTACATAGAAAACTAAAAAAAATCCATTAAAAACTTCAGAATTAACAACTAAACTCACTAGTGTAGCAAGATACATAATCAACATACAAAAATCAATACTGTTCCCATTCACTGCTAATGAACTCGCTGCAAAATTAGGAATAAATACCATTCATAATAGCGTCAAGAAAAACTAAATCCTTAGGAATTAACCTAACCCAGGCAGTGAATGACCTCCACAATGAAAACTACAGTACTTTGTAAAAGAAGATTGAAAAGAACGCCAGAAAATGGAATTGTATCTCCTGTTCCTGGGCAGATAGATAGATAGAGAGAGAGAGGGAGAGAGAGAGAAAGGGGGAGAGAGAGATAAATAATCTCAGACTGTGGTACCTCACCCTCCATGTCTTGTCTATTTTAAACTAATAGAACTTGTTGGCGTTTTAGTCACTGAGACGCTAATTTATTTATTTGAGAATTTCATCCCATTTACCTAATATGAAAAACAGCTTTGGTAGCAAAAATGAGTCTCTCTCAGAACACTGTTAACTATTTGCTAAGGAAAATTTCAAATTACCTTGATATTTTCTTGTTATAGAAGGTTATTTGCACTTTCTACTGTGACACCTAAAGAATGATGTACTTTTCTTAAAATAGTCATAATTTGAATAATGTCTCATTCTTGATTATTTTTTTAACAATCTTTCTTTAACTAGATGTGCTTTTTAATCTCCAGATTCAATTGTGTCATTAATTCTGAAATTTTTTCTTTGTTTCAAATTTTTTATTATTAAGCTGCTATGTCGCGTAATTATCAACACAATTTTTCCAATATATATGTTCCTTTTCCATGTTTCAGTCAACTTTCCAAGACTGAGACAAAATACCTGATACAGACAAATTAAATGACAGGATGGCCAAGGTTTCAGTGTGTGGTTAGCTGGCTCCAAGGCACATATATCGTAACCGAAGGATGAGGCAGAAAAAAGCAGCTCAATTTGTGGCATCTGGAAAGCAGAGTGCAGGAGAAGAGCTAGAGACCAGCAAGCAGATATAGTCACCAAAGTCATGCCCCATGACCCACTTCCTCCTGCTAGATACCACCTCCTGACCAGTCCACTCAGATACGAACTTATCAATGACTTAACCCATATAGTTGAGTTAGCCATAAGCTGTACCTGAATAGGCTGCTGGGTTATAGCTGAATGGGCCTTTCAGTTAACTCATGAATGACGTCAGTGCCCTCCCAATCCAATCACCTCTGCAGGAATTTCTTGATCCAGTCAAGTTGATGATCGAGATAATCCACAGGCCCCTGTGTACTTTATTATTGCTTACATCTCTTTATGTCTTATGTATTTGCTGGTCACATTAATCCTTTCTTCCTGAAAATTTTTCAATTCAGTTTTTAATTCAGTTTATTGAGTTCTTTTCCATTTCTAATTCCTATTTTTAGTTTTCTAAAGTTGAAATTTGGATCTATGGTTGTTTCTTGAACTTGGTAAATTATCATTACTTCTTGTTTTGGTGTTTCATTTCCTGAATTAATATCATCATTTATTGAAATTGTTCTTTTACCAATGCCTTTTTTCTACAAGATATTAATATATACTTTTATTTTCTTCTTTTAATTACGTTTTCTTTTTGAGTACTGTATTTCTTTTGTGTATTTCTTTCTTTCTAGGAAGATGGTGGGATGGGGCTGCCATATTTGCACAGTCATCCTGCTGTGCTTTTTCAGTTTGTGATTTCTCAGGCTCTCTTCCTCTCTTGCCCGCTCTTTTCTTTTTCTCTCTCCCTCCTTTTCCTTACTTCCCTCTCAATCTCACTGTATCAGGATATGTTTAGATTTCCTCCCCTTCTGCCAAAGGCTGGACATTTTTTGCAGGTAGTACACTGGAGGAATTGTGAAGTCACTGCATTTATTTTGCTTCTCTTGGGACCACTCTTTAATGTTGTCTATGGAAAAATATCCAAAATATTATTTCATACATTTTGTCAGTGTAAGTTGCTTACTGCAGGAAGGTAAATTTGGTCCCTGTTTCTTCATCATGTCTTAAACATCTTCTCATTGTACATCTAAATCGAAATATTATAGATGGCAATTGTTTTGGAAACAACTATTTTTGCAAAAATGGTAATCAAAGATAAAAATGGTAACAACAAAAAGAAAAACATCTGGGACCATACTTGGATCCTAGTGAAAGAAAAAAATAGGGGCACTTTGAAGAGTACCTCCCAGCAGGACTGTTCCTGCAGCTTCTATTCCTCAATGCTCAATTCCTCTTCTCCACTCCTTTTCATTTCACCATACCAAACTTCTACATGTACATCTTACATATTTAATAAATGGAAGAAATTGCTCAGAGCTTGTGATAGAAACTAGAAAAAAAGGAAATTTTCTTATTCTCAGTGTAGTGAGAAGAGGGTGTATCACATGGAAAAGCTTTGAGGCCCTTTTATTTATATATCATCTAATACAGACTAGTTTAACTTGGTAAGTTTAGTTTCTCCCTTTCTGGCATCATACTCTTGAATCCAGCAACATCCAAGGAAATTAGCATTTGTAATTCTATCATTAGTGCAAACATGTTCTGGGAACCATCAGAGCCACATCAGAACCTCATCTAAGCATAATTTACTTTCTAAAGTTATATCACCTTGATTAACTAAATTAGTAGTTCCATAAGTGTCCTCTTAGTTTTAAATGAGTCACTTTACTTGTAATATTTTGCAATAAGGCTTAATTTACTAGCATCTTCTCTACATTTCTGATTTGTTGGTGTTTTCTAAAGTCCAATAGAATGATCAGTTCTCAAGAAGGTGCACTGCTTTGAAAATAAACTAGAACACAGCTTGTCTTTTTTATGCTCCATCTGCTCAACCTTATTAAATTCTAGGAAAGCTACACATTGTGCTTTAAAATGCCATGTTGGAGTTCTGAAATTAAGAAGAATGTTATTCATTCGATTGTTTTAATTGACATTTTAGCATCAAAACATGAAGGTCTGAGTTGTAATTAGAGAAACATCGTAAATTGCACAACACTTGATATTTTCACTGAATTCCCTAGTTTGAGAGTAACACTAGCTTCTGAACTGAGGAGACGAAATGTGATTGACTCTGAGTGATGTCAGTGCCAATCCGAAATTTGTTCAATGCAGAGAACAGCCACGTAGAGAAATAGTGATGCACAGCTTCAAAGTATGGCTGGTTATACGATATGGCTCATTAGCAAGTTCAGCCATAACTTGTTTGAGGTAAATGGCCTGGAGATTAACACTGCGAGCTTAGTTCCCTGATGCCAGAGAATGGGTGATATTTAAACTACCTTGAAAGACAAACACACAAGTCATAAGTCTGTCTTTTCTGAGAAATGAAGCACTGGAATTGAGAAGAGAAAAAAATGGAAGGTAACAGAGCATCTATATTTAGCTCATACTCAATGTCAACCCCTTGAAATAACAATGGCTCATTTTCTACTGATAGGAAGCTCTCTGAGAAGTCTCTGAGAGCAAAGACCTGAAAGAAGTCATTAACATTATCCCTAGTCCAACCTTCTCTCTTGACAAATAGAATCCCAAGCCCAGAATCCCTGAGGCTGGGCAGGCAAAGGTGAAGAGCAATGGTGCTGAATCAAGTCTTGGGACTCCCAGTCTGGTACTCTCCATCCCCCTACACTCTGAGGGAGAAAGAGCTAATCTAAAACCATGAAGGATGAATCAGAGTGCTGAACATTGTACAGAATCCCTAGCAGTTCCATTGAGTGATTAGAATAAAGATTTTTTTCCCTGTTACTTTGTGTATTTCAGTTTTTAAATTACCACAAATTAATTTTGTCAAAATATGATAGATTTTATTTAAAATTGACTTAGAAAAGTTTTCATAGCATTTTTAACTTAAATAATTGTAAATGCATTTGAAAAATTTACTATACTGTTTAGATAGAAATTTTTAGAGTCCAAAAAACACGTTACTTGCTAAAAGTTTGTAGAAAGTGTTAGAATTCTGATATAACTTTACAATGGCAGCATTATTTTACTCATTTGTTTTAGATTCGGGATGTATTTATTGTGAGAGAAGAAATGTGTGTGTCTGTGTGTGTGTGTGTGTGTGTGTGTGTGTGTGTGTGTGTAAATAGGTCAGAAACTGTCATTTATGCAGTTTAGTTTCTCATGTGCTATATATTTTATGCCAGACATATCATAGAAATACCTTGTGCCAAAATGGCCTTTTTGGGAGGTTTCTTCAATTAATTCAATCAGCCATCATAATTCTAGGATGGAAAGATAAATAGATACACACATCTATGGAAAAATCTCCTAATAACTTTTTTCTCAGGAATATCCCAGAGAAAGAACCTAAATGTGCTTTCCCTCATTTTCTCCAAATTTTCAAAAATACAAAATGTAACTCGTGAAAAACATGTTGAAAAACTACACAGTAAAGCATATTTGAAGTTAGTCATAAAGAATAAAATTATTGGTGCATAAATTTTAGTAGATCAACTAAAGCAAAACATACACAAGAAGATAGTTGATTTACTTGCAGAGTAAACAGGAGCAGAATGCCTTTTATTAAAGGTAAAATTTCAGAAATGAGCAAATACTTTTATTAAAATAGTTTAAATTTGAAAACTTCAAATGATTAGAAGATAAACTTGTGCGATTCTTCTAGAAAACTAGAACAAAAACAAAGAGACATCTAATAAGACAAGAAGCATGTCTGAGTTGCTTCTCTTTCCTTCTTTTCCCAGTTTTGTCCACATAAATCCTATGCACCTCTCTTACTCAGCTTAAAGTCTTGAAGCCATGTGGCAGCTCCCCATGCCTTTCCCATTCCCCTCAGAGTGGATTAGTTCCTTTCCCCTTACCTAGTAGCCTGTTCATGCCTCAGTGATGTCACCTAGAACTTGTTCTATAATAATCTGTTTATAGGTCTCTCCCTTCAAGTGAAGGCCCTGGGGATTGAGAACATAGCATAGACCTGTTAAATGAAGACAGACAGTACGAAGCCTAAACTTGTTCACTCTAGCATCTTCATCTGAAACTAGAGAAAATATGAAGCATTCATGACAGGTCTTGTTCTGTAAAGGAAGTGCCTATATATTGTAGCTTGTTGAGTGGTAATTACAGTGAATTGAACATAGAAAAGAGGGCGACTTAATAGGATGCTGTAATAGTAATAGTAAGTGCTATTAGTAACTTCCAGGAGTAACTTCTCTAATGAGGAATTTATATACAAAAAGGGAATGAAAGTAGTACCCATCAGATAATCAGTATATTCTATACCAGGGGAATCCCAGAAGGGAGGACAATGGTCATCCCCTGCCCATCTTTCCTGAGCCTATGGACCTGCTACTTGCAAATGTCTTTCATATTCTGATTTTCCATTTTGTTACGTCCTTCCAACTGGACTACCAGACCTATCAGTTACGCTTTTTGGAGTCCATGATAACAAATCTTGCTCTTATCATAACCATGTTGGTAGGGAAACCTTGGGAAGGGGTGTTCTGTGACTCGTGTGAATCTGTGTTAAGTGGATAACACTGCCTTTCCAGTTTGCTCTAACTCTTGGTGCTGGCTCACCCTTTATAGTTTGCTGTGTCCTGTGACAAGAGGCTAGAGATACAGGACCCTGTATTAGATTGGTCAGAATGCCATTACAAAATACCACTGTCGCGGTGAGTTAAACAGAAACACACACACACACACACACACACACACACAAACACACACACACACACAGAGTTCTAGGTATTCTAATTGAATTATTCTTGGTGTTTTCTTGATGTTTTATCTAAGTGATGGCCATTCATGCCCAGTCCATACTGGATTCATCCACACGCCTTTGTTTGCAAACTCTTTTATCTCATAGCAAAGACTTTCAAAGCAACACAACTATCATTACTGTGTATTGGAGAAAGAATGTTTTAGTGTGCTTGTCTGGAAAAGAGAAGTTATAAATAAAAAAACCTCTAAGGACCAGGGATCTTATTCTAATTGAATTGCTTTAGCTTGTGAAATACTCACTGTATTAATCTTGGTTTTCTAAAATCCCAAAACCAAAAGGTCTGAATTATAAGACAGAGATGGAAAGAAAAATAAAAACAAAAAAACGGAGATGGTCCTTGCAGCTTTGAGAGAAAGACTAGATGGTCTGTAATGCCCACGTAGAATACTCCCATTGGAGAAGGGGAAAAAAAACCTCACCTCACGTGTAGCCTTCAGAGCATTTCAACTAACTTCTTTATGTTGAAAATGTTACTTTTCAACTTCTTTCTTACTAGGTAAAGTATGCTCACATTTAAAACATTCCGCCTAGTCTCCTGGTGACCGCTGCCACCAAGCCTCATGGCTATGTAAGAGAAAGCCCTGCTGTGCATTTGAAGTATTTGTCTCTACTCTGGGAAATGGGTGGCAAGACCCAGGGATAAAGTTACAGGGAAGAAGGAGCAGAACTGGATGAGCCTGTGTTTGACCGGTTAGTCTACTGTCAGTGGCATAGAATGGTGACTTCAACAACAGAAATGGATTTTCTCCCAGATTTCGAGACTGGAAATCCAACATGATGAAACCAGACTCTGTGAAGAAGTCAGTAGCAGGTGAGGCTTCTTTCCTTGGCTTGCAGACAGCCACCTTCTGGCTGTTCTCATATACGAGAGTGAGCTCAAGCTTGCTCCTTTTCTGAACACAAGCTTCGCGGGAGCGGGACCCCAGTCTCACCATCTCATTTAACATGCATCACCTCCTCAAAGGCCCGCCTCCAAGTGTAGTCACATTGGAGGTTCGGATTTCAACATACGAATTTGCAGAGGGACAAAATTCAGTCCATAGTATCACTTGACAAAACAAAGGATGATTGAGAAAAGGTAAGGTATAACACTTGAGGCTTTTTCTGCAGTAAACAAATGAGACCGTTATGACATAGATGAAGAAAATCCTGTAAAAAATAGTGACATGACCAAGACTGTCACTAGAAATAGAAATACGAAATCACATATTTATAATATAAAACTCTCACACTGTGGCTAAGATGGACACAGACTGTGAATGGCAATGTGCAGTACATAAAAGATCCAGGTGTCTAGGAAATCCTTTTCAAGGCTTCACAGGTAGTTGGGTTGTCACTGGACTGGTCCCAGGAAGGTCTCCTCAAAAAGGAGATGGAGACCTCAACCCATCCTTACCGATGGAGTGGGCTCCTGTCACAGAAAAGCCTTTCAGGATGCCTCAGTGATAGGCACAGAGAGACTTACATGGCTGAGTTAAAGAATCACACTGTCACAGTTTAGTTTAGTTTAGTTCTAAAGTGTTCCCCACATCTCCTATGTTTGGAGGGTGATTGGATCATGAGGGTTCTATAATCATCAGTGGATTCATTCACTAATGTGTCCAGTAGCTGAATGTGCTGTTAGGAGGCGGGCAGAAGAGGCAGGTTATTGGGAGAGTGACCTGGAAGGGTATATTCTTGTCCTCCATCCCTCACTTCCTTCTCTGTTTCCTGGCTACTGTGTTCTTGCTGTGTCACATGGTGACAGGGTGAGAGCACTTTCCTGGCCCCTCTGTTAGAAGAGCACTAATACCATTCATAGGGCTTTGCCCTTGTGGTCTAATCATTTCCGAGACAAACCTCCGAGTACCATCATATAATGTGGTTATACTTTCAACACATGAATTTTGGAAGGACACGGACATTTTAATCATAGTAATATTTAATACTCTAATTATTTTTATGTATTAGATTTATAACAATATATCCAATAACTAGTATAATTTCTAAGTTCTGAGGAAGGGAGATTACTTGATGATTGATACCAAAGTGTGTTGATTAAATACAATTTGTGTTTCTATTATTCATCTTGCTTGCATATTTCACTGAACCCTACTGCTTTCATCCCAGTCAATGGTGACTGCCAGTGCATAAAAAGGTGACTAAATACAGTAAGACATTGAGATTTTTGTCTTTAATGTAACAGGGATCAAATGATAGGAAAAACAATAGCTGGACACATTGACACATGCCTGGAATCCCAGAATCTGAAAGATTGAGGCAGGGGAGCCTAGCACTAGTAGTCACTCAGTGAGATGCTGTCTCAAAATAATAAATTAATAAAGGACCGAGGATATAGCTCATTGTGAAAGCCCTAAATTCAGTCACTAATACCACCACCCCTCCAAAAAAATTGGGGAAAAAACAAATTAAAATCCATAATAGGAAAAAGAATTGTTTTTCGGATTTTTGTTTGTTTGCTTGTTTGTTTTTCTGTTTTTTGAGACAAGGTCTTTCTATGTAGTTCAGGCTGGCCTCAAACTCATGGCAATCCTCCTGCCTCAGCCTTCCAGGTGCTGGGATTATACACATGTGTCACCAGTCTGGGCAAGAATCTTTCTTGTTCAAATTATTTTACTGGCTACAAAAGAAGCCTGTCTTCAGCTTTTTCAGTAACTGAATTGATACAATGCTTAGGGTGAGGATAACTATATGTGTTAGTATAATGACTAACTTAGTTTCAGGAACTATTTGAAATTATAAAAAGGAAAATCTAAAATTAGCTTCATGTGAACTTGGAGTGTAGTAGACTGGTAGTTTCCAAATATATTTAGATCAAGACTTCTTTTCTAGTAAAACAATATAGAGAAAAATGAACTAGTGCAAGAAGAACTTTCTCCCACCCACAGATCATTCCCCAGAATGTTTCAGTTATATGGAATTTGTGGTATTATCATTCGATGACCTCCCTCAAAAGCTTAATAAGAAAGTCTGGAATCACAGTTATATTTGGTAGGTTTACAAAGTTTTACAAACCCTGAATATAGAGATTTCGAGGCAGTTAAAAAGATGAGAAATGTCCTGTTTTAAGGGCCAGTTTGGTAAGATTATCATGTTACTTTTCTCCCCCAGAAGAAACATGAAAGATGCGTGTTTCCCCTTTGCCTTTTAAAGTATATGAAATGTAACTTGAGGTATTGCAGCCTTCCAGACATCTTTTGAAAATGTATCTAAGCCTGAGATACAAGGTCCGAGGGCAAGGCCATTGATCAGACAGGGAGGCTGCCGGAGACAGAGCGCTGCGGGGGAATCATCAAGAAAGAAGGAGAACAGGCCAGGAGATTGCAGCTCAAGGTGGGGGTTCCAAATCTCGCTACTGCCAATCCACAGCCAAGTTTTCCCTGGAGCAGAGATGCAGAAGAAAAATAAGGGAAAGAAAAATGGGTTTGTCAAGAAGAAAAATCTATTCTATTGTTTTAAAAGAGTCTTCACTATAATTTTTATAACTCTGCTATTTTTTAGGGTGATATAATGTCTTTTGGTATAGGAAGTGATCATTTACTCATGCGGTTTTTAAATATTCTCAGTGTACGAAATACAGATAGCAGACTTCGTGCTACTACTTTTAAAATTTTTCTTGGCCTTTTAAGTCCATTAATCTTTCTTATGATTGACTGTTATTGAACAGATGAAGTAGTCAGTTAAGAAGCACATGAATGAAAGCAAAAGTAGTGCTGGGGACTGCTGGGGGTTAAGGATGGGATCAGTCTTGGGCCATTCAGGAAAAGTACTAGTATCAGAACTCTTTCTAGAATGGGATGTACTAAAGAGGCACTAAAGATAAATTTTATATTCACACCTCATTATCTCTAAACAAATTAAGCTTATCTGATTCCAAACCTCTCTTAGTCAACTTGGAATAACGTATCTACAAGGTAATTCAAGGGTTATGGAAGACTCCAGGTATCTGGAAACATTAGCAGTCTGCAGTGTCTCCAACCCATGCTGGGCATCTCTTACTTACCAAAATGTGTTCAGTACAAGCCTTCACATCTTACAGTCCAAAAGAACCCCATGCCACTCTGCTTCCCGTGTGGCTTCTTTCAGAAACTTTGAGCAGGGCTGCAAACCATGATAGCATAATACTGTAACTGGGTCCTTGTTTGGGGGCAATGAAGATTGAAGCCCACAAAACAGCAAACAGCAAGCAGTGGGGAAGGGCCAAACACATATTTACTAGAAAGAATAGAAGAGGAGCTCTCCAGTAGTCAGAGAGGGGTGTTCTGCAGGACAGACACCATAGATATTTTTAATACAATTTTGGGGACCCGTGTAGGTGATGGAAAGCAGAGATGCTCCTGATGGTAGGCAGGCCTTTGATGCCCTGGGTGCAAATGATGCTTCATTTGCATTTTACTTCACCCAAGGTCTCTCGGCTTTGGTTAAGGACTTGTTCTTTGTCTCTTGTATTTCATTAGGCCCTGGTGACCTGTTTTGGTATGCTAACTCTCTTAGGCCCTGACTCTTAGTTTAGTTTTACCTATTCAGGACCTATGCCCTATTTGCCTAACTTTCCCTGTCTCCGGGGTTCAATACCAGTAAATCTATACTAAACCTATAGATTTAGACTTTAAATCAACTACCCCCGACCCTCTGAAAAGGGTTCAGTTACTAACTTCAGAATTAACTGTGATACAGGACTTTTAGAATTTTTCCCTTTATGTACTGCCCATGTAAGGATATTTGGCTCTTTTCTAAATTTCAGAGCTGGTGCCACTTGAGCTCTTGGAAATTTGCCTCACCCCTTCTTCTGAGACTGATTCTGTGCCTGGTCACTGGGATTTTCAGGACCTTTAGATCATAGCTTAGAGGGTTAATACCCAAGCAACCACGTTTCTGTTCCTATTCTGACTTTGGTTTTGATGCCCAGATTTTAGGCTCTGATCTTATTCTTGATTGTCTATCTGCCCATAGTATAAGTCTTCCCTTTGCTCTCTTTGGTGGTTCCCCAGTTTTTATAAGACTGAAATAACCACAGTCCTGTCTTGACCAGTATTGGGTCCCCAGTAATTATTGTTGTTCTCTTCTATAGCTCCTGATCTGCCTGAATTTCTTCCTGCTGTCTGTTCTTTGAAACTATCTTTGCCCCTGTCCCAGGAAGTTGATCTAACTTCTAAGACCTTTCTCATTTTTGTATGATCAGATCCCAAATATGTAGGGGTCACTTTCTTGTACTTCCTCTTTCCTTTTTATTCTCTTCTTAAGGCCAAATGCTTCAAATCTATAACCCTTGGGTAATTTCCCTTGCTGTATATGCACAGGCTTATTAGTTTGTTGTTCTCTAATTTACCTCTGTTAATATTAAAGCTCCATTTCAATTTTCTAGCACACAATTCTCATGAGAAAGAAAACTCTATTCTCATAGCTCTGTTTGTTTCACATTATTTATCTTGTCTTCAGTTAGGTTTTAATCAAACTCAGTAGTTCTATGGTTGAAAGAATTTCCAAGAAAGACAGAAAGAATTACAAATGTTTTCAGATCCATTGGAATTGGTGTTGGGTTCCATAGTGATAAATGTTTCAAATTAACATTACACAAGACATGTGTGAGGGCCTAGGTTCAATTTCCAGTACAGCAAAAGCAAAAGCATCACCAAAAGAGAAAAGTTACACAGGACTTAAGATTAGGTACATTTGTTGTAGGTTCAAAAGGTATTGTTCCTTTCATTAGCTTTTGTTTATTTAGATATTAAATGAACAGCAATAATATGAATATCCATTATTTTCATATGGATCATTTTATAATATGCCTGCTAGTAATTTTAGATCAGCTTTTTCACAATTGAATTTTGGAAAATAACTGGTAATTATTTTCTGTAAGCTAAAGGCAAAATATAACCAGTTTTTTTAAAAAAAAACATACAATCTGTTGAAAATGTTAGTTCTAACCAGAAGTGAACCTAAAATATTCTAATTATATCTGCTGTTCCACTGGCACTTTTAATTATGCGAAAAAAATGGAATTGTGAATAACCAGATTTTTTAAAAAGCAAGATAACAGAAGCTGCTTAAAACAATAAATAATCAGAAAAACATAGCAAGTTAGTACATATGAGTAAAGACTAAATGGCACCAGAAAAACCTTTGTTGTCTCACATCTGCCCTTTAAAAAGTGCCTCAATTTTCTGAACTTTCCACTTTATTCTTAAGGACAGTACAGTGGGAGAAAATGTCCTTTCCCTGCCCCATGTTTCTGCTAGTCCATAAAATAGGAACCTCTGATTTCTTATATGTAATGAATGGGCACATAAGCATCCAAACTGTCTTCTAGTTCTCACTTGCTTTTCCTACTTGACAAGTGCTTTCTCTAATTAATGAGATAGTAACTCTATTACTTTCTGCTGATTCCCATTTCTCTGTTGGGCAGGTTCTATACTAAAAATCTCTATGTATGTATTTGTGGCCTCAACTCTCATTCCCTGTTCTTGACAGGTGTGAGACAAGCAGGCATCTGTAGGAAGCTAGTAAAGAAACTTTCTCTGAAAACTGATACTTTCTTCATGTGGGTCTTAAGGTCAGAATTGGTACAGTGAGAGACAGAGGGCAGGGATGGAGGGAGCTTTCAGAAACCCATTTTGCCACCAGGCCAAATTCTCTTGTTCAGCTTTATTTGAAATAAAGTGAACAGGCCAGTCTGTAATTTACTTCTTGGACATATTTTTCGATCTATCTAGTGTGTTACTATTTTCCTCAAACAACAAGGAAGATTTAGATCAACGGAAATTTCTATGTGGGAAGAGTTAAGGACATGGAGCTGGTGTACCGCTCATCCCTTTGTCCGACTAGTATACTAATTTCCTTTGAAAGAACAGGACTTGAGAGCTTTACAGGTAACTTAGTAGTGGGCGGAGAGGAAGCAGCAGCGGGAAGCACCTGGTTTCGTGTGAGTACACTGGCTGGCAGTCTGAGTGCCTTGGAGTGGGGGAATATGTTACAGAAGAGGAAAAGGACAAGAGGGGAGGTGAAAGGACATTAAAATGGCACCTTCATATTTTTTTTTCCTATCAAGAGTTCTTATATTAAGTGCTAGAAAAACATGTGCCCAAAAACATTCATAAAAACTGTATTGGGACAACAATAACCGCTTAGCACTAGAGAGTCGCACTCACACCAACAAAACAAGGAAATGGGAAGTAAAATTCTGAATCGATTAGCTTATGTTCTCCGTAAGCTTTTCCTTTACCAAAATTATCTACTTATATTTACATGGAGAATATTATTAGACAAAGAACTTAAAGGTCTAGGGAAATTAAGCAGATGCTTTTAACTACAGTCAGGCAATGGTGAAACCATGATTCAAATGCAGGTTTTTGGATCCGTTTCTAAAGTCCTTTTCTTGACAGTTTGTAATGCCACTGTTTTCCTTTAACACTTCACTGTTGTTGACTATTTCACGAATTGGCAGAAGTTGCTAATCTTCTTCTTCTAAAAGGTATGAAATATAACAAAAATGTATGGTCTGTCCCAGGTCTTCTGTTAGATAAGAGGCATCCGGGAACATGAGGCATTTGAACTGGCCGGGTGCATATCTACCTTTATTTCTACTTAAATATCCCACAATTTCCTAAAATCCTCTATCAGAACAAACCTAAATTGATCATCTTCTTGCGTACGCTTGGTCCTCTGATAGCCTCAGCTTCAGTCATCAACATCGTCACCATCATCATCTTTATAATGTCCCCAAATAGAAATCTCAGTCTCTCTTCAATTTCTACTCACTGCACACATAGTAAACAAAAAGAGAAAGAACAAGTAAAATCAGACTCTCAACTCTAGTGCCCTTCCCTCTTTGCACCCTCATTCTGTCTGCCTGTAAAATTACGATGACCTCCTAAAGAAGCCCCGTCTGAGATGCTCCTCGCTCCAGTAGACCTCTGGAAGTCAGAATCGATGGCACCACTCCCCTGCCCAGACACATGCTACGACCCTGTAACATCCAAAGCCAAGTCTTCTAAGCATACACACAACCTAGGCTCCTAAGGATAAACCCAACCTAGGCTCCTAAGCATAAACCCAACCTAGGCTCCTAAGCATAAACCCAACCTAGGCTCCTAAGGATAAACCCAACCTAGGCTCCTAAGGATAAACCCAACCTAGGCTCCTAAGGATAAACCCAACCTAGGCTCCTAAGGATAAACCCAACCTAGGCTCCTAAGGATAAACCCAACCTAGGCTCCTAAGCATAAACCCAACCTAGGCTCCTAAGGATAAACCCAACCTAGGCTCCTAAGCATAAACCCAACCTAGGCTCCTAAGCGTAAACCCAATCTATCTTTTCAGTTTCACATTTTTTTCTTTCTCCTTCCGTTTGACCAAACATGGCATAATCTATCACAACTCTGAGTTTTGGCACATGCCTTTTCTCGTCTCATTTTGCATCTCCACCATTTCTCCTGGAAAGAGACCGTTTGCTTTGAAGATCCAGCTGAATCACTGATAGTTGCAGTACCTGACTTTACATTTCTTTCCTTATTTCTAAGCATTGCTGTACATTAGTAAATGTACGTATTGTATTGTTAGTATTAAGAAAATATCTGTCTCTTCTCCATGCTTAATCTTAAGCATCAAAGGTATACGTCATAAAGAGAATTTCTCAGATTAGAGGAATGAAGAGGAAAACATACTCAAGTTGTAGAATCAGGCTTCAAAACTGTCTTGAGTAAGAAAGTCCTCAAATACTAAGGATCATAGACAAAGTCATGTAACAGAAAAGTTGGGTCAGGACTCACTCTCTCTCTTGAGTAAAGGACACCATAGCTTATTCTTGCACCAGTTCTAAACAGCAAATTCCCCAATAACCACTGTTGTTATCGTTGCCCTGAGACTTTGAAGTCATGGCTGATACTGTGTGTAATTTCCTCTGCTTCTGCTTCTTCACATAATTAGCTCCTAATAAAAGACCAGAGTCGGTGCATCTTACAGGGTGAACCTGGGTCACTTTTCTACTTTATAACCACAGGCAAGCTATCAAAGGAAGCATCTGGGTTTTTTTTAATATTTATAGTAAGAGATGAGCTCTGCTGCCCCAGAAGACTGATACAGACAACCAGGAAGTTTTCCAAAAATGCAAATATTCAGTGAAACAGTTAGGCAAATTGAAAATTTAGCTCTTCAGTTGTACTTGCCACACTTTCAGTACACAATCGACACATGATGACTATCTTCCTTGTTGAAGAGTGTCAATATAGAACATTATGATCATTACAGAAAATTCTCCTGGACAGCTTTGGCTTACACAAAGCCCCTCAGTTTGTTAGTGTGCAGACTGAAGCTTCTGGAGCCTAAGTGATGTATCAAAGTCACACAGCCTGCTAGCGACCAATTCAAAACTAGATATCAGATTTCCTGGCTCCCTTTTCATTGTTTTATCCATCACATCTTACTACTTTCAACTTACAGTCGTGTTATGTTTCTTTGCTTCAGCTCTTCAATTTTTTAAAAGCTGTTTATTCCAAATTCTATGGTTTAGTGTATTAATCTGAAGTACTGGGAAGCTTCAGTGGAAAGCTTTAGTGGCCATAAAGACAGTTATTAGGAGAACCTGGATTAGTAAAAGTGTTGTCTGACTCTTCACCT
>PVJO010028641.1:0-17847 GCA_004026905.1 Hystrix cristata
AGTAATTCTGTCTGGTGTGAAAATTTTCACTGGGCAGACATGGGAAAAAACAATCGCATTGCCACTTAGGTTAAAAATGAGAAAATATGATATTATATAGCAATGCGGAAGGGTACACTAACTACAGAAGGGCCAGAAAAAGGAAGACTCAATAATGTAGTGTCTACAAATGACAACATATTTAGCAGATCGCAATTCATTGTGAAATCCAATTATGTACTATTGATTTATTAAAAACATCTTATACTTCAAGGCAATTACAATTTCCATGTTAAGTGGTAAAACAGTCCGTACACAGCAGCAGGGTGATTAACTGGGACACGAGAATTACTACTGCAGCTGTTCTATTTGTTTGGTAAGGAGACCGATGAGCCTGAGAGGATTATCGTGTACACAAACAGCAAAAGCAAGATCAGAGTGGCATCTGTCCTCCAGCTCCAAGTGCCACAGTATGACCCGACCAGAGAGGCTACGCAAGAGACAGCGTAGTGTTGCTTCCATTTGGTGTCCAAGCCAAGCCATTTCATTAACTTACCGGGAATCCTTGTCTCTAGCCTTAGAGGGGGTTCAGAAAGCCAGATGGATGAGACGCTGCTGATGGTAGCCCCGCACCAGACTGCCTACCTCCCCTGACTCCCCCAGAGTGCATCAGGTGTTCTGCCAGCAAGCCAGGGACACTGTGGTCAGCCTTCCCTGCGTGTCTTTGCTGGACACGTGCAAAGTCAGCAGGACGGGTCCTGTTGGAGCTGTTCCCTTACACCCTGGACTGATGCCCATTTTTCTTTAGTTCCCATAACAGACATTTGAAGTTAAAACTTGGAATGTTTTTTCCCCTTGCAGTAGTATAATTTCTATTACTAACTGTAATTATTTACATATTCACTTACTAATCTTAAAACATCTTGACATATGCGATACTAAGAACTAAATAAATGCCAATTCTGTTATGTAGAAACAGAGTTTCATATTAAAGCAATACAAATATCTTTGTGAACAAAATAGTATGTGTTACAAATTCTAACCCTACTGTAGGATACTTGCAATAGAAACAAAGAAAAATATAAACGAGAATCATGTTGAAAGTACTTCCAAATTTGAAGTTTACAATCTCAAATCTTTTTCTGTTCTTTAAATTAATACATAATGGATGAAAAATTTCAGAAAAAAATACTTAGATGAAAGAGGTTGAAAGATCAAATATAATAAATCTACGGTACTCAGAGCACTAAAGCTAGAAGGAAGTTGGAAATGACTGGGGAATGATAAAATCGATGTCTTCTATGTTCCACTGTAACATTTATGCTTAATTCAATATGAGCAATTTGAACTTATAGCTCCCCAAGCAGGAGATTATAGCAGAAGATTCTGACAGTGGCGAAGTAGTTCCAAACAGATGTTCAAGCAAATATAATTTCTGCGAATGTTCCTAATATTCTTGGATTGGTTGTTCCTAGTGCTCTTCAGTTTAAAAAGAACTCAGGTCAGGGGTTGGAGATTTAGCTCAAGTGGTAGAGCGCTTGCCTAGCATGCACAAGGCCCTGAGTTTGATCCCCAGCACCCTCCCACCAAAAGAAAAGAACTCAGGTGGAGATTCCACTTGAAGTGGAATTTAGGAAGACGGAACTTGAGACGGAGAGACGAATGAACCTGAGAAAGCTAGCCCAGTTTTTTTGCCACCTGAGATTGACCTTTTCAGGTCTGCTGGGAAAACACAAGTACAAGTCTATAGCTGGTAAGTGAGGGATCCAGGTGGATGGAAACAGAGCAAGGAAAGTATGTTGGGAAAGACTAAAATAGAGACAGTGGAACCAGTGGAGAACTTGGAATCTTTTCAGCCAATTAACCTAACATCACCTTCTGCATCCCAGGCCAGAATTTTAATTCAGTGATAGTCATCAGTAACCATTACAGATCAGGTGAAAGGGACATGGCTGTGACTGGGGAGATTTGCATTTAAAGGAGACCAGGGGAATTACAAGAAATACAGAGAGATTTAATAAAACTGAAATATTAAGAAGTTGAGGGGTGGAGGAAGACACCGGATTGTTTAAACAGATACCTCTTTTTAGTGAAACATCTGAATTATGTGTCTGTTCTTTAAGTGTCAATATAAAAGGAAGTATGAGAGTAAATTAATCCTAAAAGAAACCTGGTATGTTAAACATGCAGATCATGGATGGCTCTGACTAACCGATTTCTGGCGCTGAATGGCCACATGTTTACATCTCTTGCCGCTGGGGTCAAGTATCCCCTGGAGAGCTGGCTTCCCTTCCCTCCCAAAGAACTCACACTTCAGGCTGCAGTTCCCAAGCCTTCAAATTATTATCACTACTTAGAGGCACTGAATGGTGACAAGTCATTGTTTTTGTCATGCTCCATAGTCAATAATACCCAGCAGGGAGTCAATGAGCAGGTTCTAAGTTTAGGTTGTTAATTTTCAAATTGGTTTGCAAACTGTGAGCTTTGCTTTTGTTCATTACCCTCCTGGTTGGTGTACATTCAGATGCACACCCACTACAATGAGTGTACAGGATACAAACATGTTTATTATGAGAAATTTCTGCATGAAGTACATGGTGAATTCTTTGGTGCCAGAATGTACAAATGTCTTTGTTATGGCACCTCATGGCATATTATAATATCCAACCTAGTAGTTTGAATATATTTTGAGGCAATATAAGATTCTGTTAAATAAATGCATATTTGTTGTGCATCCACTAAGTAGAAGATACTCTCCTGCCCATAAAATAATAAAATAGAAGAGCCTAACATTTAAGTATAGGGTGAAAGATTTACGTTGAATTTTTAGATGTCCACTCACCAGCAGTCATTTATACTTGAATCTAACTTGACACTTAAATGAAACAATACATATCCTATACAGTATGAACTCTAATAAGCTATGGAAATATGAAGACCTTTTGCATGTTATAGACATGAAGCATTACTTCCAGGAGGAATGCTCCGGTATGTAATTGAGGCTCTAAGAACTAATGCCTAATATAGTCAAAACAATGTAATGTGAGAAATGTTACAAGATCATTGAATGTATTTACTTCTAAAGCGAAATAAAATCTAGGCTGGTTTCTTACAAAATGCATTTTCATTTTGTAACATTCCCTTTTCTACCTTGCACCCAAAGAGTGATTTCTCTCAACACACAGCACTTAAACCACACACAGGATTTTATATATATATATATATCATAACTAGTTCTGATAATCTGACACCGCATAAATATTTATTAGGTACAATTTAGTAGTTCATACTCTGAGGAATCAGAGAAAGATAGGACGTGGTACTTATCTCTACCTTAAGGGCATATATTTTATTGGGAGAAAAGATGACATAGCTGTTAGGAATAACAAAGAATTTAAAATAGTCATGGGAAAATGTCACACAACCTATTTTGGCTTAGGTTTGTAAGTGTAGATCAGGAAACAATCTCATAGATTGAAGTGGTTGAGTATAGGTCCACATTGGAAATACAACTTCAGTAGAAAATACTTCACTGGAAAGAATAGATTTAAGGGAGTATTTTTAAAGTCAGTAAATATGAAGAGACAAACAAGTGACATATGACTTTCTTTCCTGGAGAGACTAGTCTAGCCTTCAATAGGGATAGCAAACCCAGCTTAAAATGTCTTTGTGCAATTTTTGAGCTCAGTGAAATGGAAATCACAGCACTAGAACTGGCTTTATGCTCAAATGATGGCACCTAGAAGGGCAAGAGAAAGTACTGGTAAATAACACACTTCCTGGAGCCACGTGTCTAAGATTGAAACCCAAGCTGGCCACTTGATGATAACTTCTTGTCCTTTGGTACCCCTAAAATCATGTACCTCTGTGTCTTCAACTGCGAATTGGAAATACTATTGTTGAGAGCAATGAATGAGTGTATTCACATAGGCACAGTCCCTTAGAAAATGCTTCCCAAATGTTAATGTTATGATGGTTAGGACTCTGTCCCTCTGCTAACTATCTATCCCCATCTCAAGATCAACAAAGTGTTTAAAATCTCCCAGGCTGAGGACCAGTAGAAATGTATGTTTTTCTTCAGACCATGTCTCTGATTGGTCATTCTTCCACCAATCACTATGAGCAGGAGACTTCAGTGTCTGATCAAGCCTGATTGCTCTCCAGGAGAACATTCTGGGAATGGATGAGAAAATATTACCTAGAGTGGGAGAAGGGAACTTTCCAAAAAGCAAAACAAAGGTGTTACGGTCATTTAAAGGAAGAAAAGATAGAGGCAACAAAGCAATAAATTTGCACTGCCAGGTCTAATAAAAGTGATAAAATGAATGAAATAAAAAAGCAAAGTGGAAACTGGCCTGTGGAAGGCTTCCATCTTTGGGAAAGAGGGGACAGACACGCAAAATGAGGAAAGCTTGGGAACAGAGGACCCAACTGTAGCTGCCAGAAGCCAGGAGGGTAAGAAATTCTGCTGGCTCTTCCTGTCCACTGTGAATGACAAAATCTGTAATTGATTTTAGATGTGTTTGGTCTTTCAATATTCATATTTTCCTGATCTTAATAAATATGTATGTAGAAACACAAATGTTTCTATTTAAAACAGAAATTTATTTCACTGCAGTTAAAGAAGCCACTGAGGTTTTTTGTTTTGTTTTGTTTTGTTTTGTTTTACACTCTGATTACTTAGATCTGGCAAAATGCCACCACTACCTGTAAGAGTAATTTGGCGGCTGAATTTATTACTCTACCTTTTTACAACTGTATGTATATTATACAGGAAGAATGCATTTACCAGACCTAGCAGATGATGTATTCTTTATGGAAACCATTACTGTGATTGTAATTTAAAGTAACAGGTAGACCACTTTAGGCTGATAGGAACTGCTGGCTATTTCTATTTCAAACCTTCTATCACCCCCCATTACTCATTTTACTCAGGTACACAGTTCTGTGGCACTTAAGCAAAATTAAGTAAATTAATAGATGGAGTAATCTTTTGCTTTTTTTCAAAACTCTGTTATATAATATTTATAAGAGTTCTTTCATTTGTCCATCAATTCAACAGACATTTCATTAATTTATTCTAAGCCATGTGATCTTGAGCTGTGTGACTTTAGTTTGTTTAATGTTCTCGATAACTGTACCATATTGACAGTAACTGTACCAATAATGTTAGCCCCTTGCATACTCTCCAAACCACAAACACATAGATGTTGTGGATAAATATTAAATAATATGAAAGAGGCAAGATATAAGGGCATCACTCTTAGAAACAAGAGTATTATTATGCCACTTAACACAAGTTAGTGGGCAGCATTGTTCCAGTTGAAGGAAGAAGGCCCAAATCTATTTGCAGCTCTGTCATCTGAAGAATTTGGATTTGAATTCTCTCCCTGCCACTTATTAATTGCATAATTTAGATTAAGTCCCTAACTTGCCCAACTTGTGTTTACAATGGAGAAGAGTAGGACCCACCTGACGGGGGGCTGCTGTGAGCGCTCAAGCCAGGGTCGAAGGTAAGATTAGCATAGTGGCCGACTCCAGGAAGTGCTCAGTAAATATTAGTTTATTATCATGTGCATAAAACTAGAAAACCCCTGGGGTGCTACTTCAAATGCCACTCTACCTGCCACACAACACTTGATGAAGTCAGGAGATCATTCATTAACTCTTAGACACTTGGAAAATTACTTTTTATGAGGAATGAAATCCCTGCTCTGTCACTTACTTGCATAGGTGTTGGTAACATCCAAGCAGCTTGGAAGGACGTTGATCTTTCCTCCTTCCTTTGACAACTAAGGAATAATTAGGGGCACCTGCAAGTTCTCACTGCATTACATTTGTTTTAAATTAAGCAGCCAAAGAATGTCTGGCATGTTATTTGGATTAATCTCTTATTATTATTTATTTTTATTTATTTCATTTCTAAGTCAGTGTTAAAAGACAATAAAATTTCACACAGACACACACACAGAGCTTAACTTTATTGTCAGTGAATGTTTGTCTAAAATCTACTTCTCAGCTTTGACTTTATCTACTTTTAGCTTTGGAAGGCATACCAAGCTAAGCACAAGGCCCATATGAATGTAATTCCCAGAATTTGTAAATTTTTGTATAATCAAACATTACCAAAGGTTTTAGGAGACCTTCAAATCCAATCAGTATACCCAAATTTGTAATGTGATGAGGCATGTCATTGAGCTTTATGGTTAAGTCTGAACATTTACTTTCAAATATAGGCAAATTCTAGACAGAGCTCAGAATGCAATGTTTCTGCTGTCTTTATAAAGATTAAAATTCTATTCATGATTTGAAGTATAAATGTTTATTCATTATTATACAAACAAAACTATGGTTGTGAAAGCTGTTAATTTCATGCACCAAAACATTAATGAAAACCTTTCAAGCAGTTAAATAAACAGGGAAACATATTGACAGCTAATATAAATGTTTATATTAAGTAAGAGACTGTTGTACCAATGTCTCTCAGACTTTACTCTGCTCACAAATTAGCTGGGGAATGCATAAAAATTCATTGTGATTCAGTGAGACTGGCTGGAAGATTCTTACATTCTTTGCAAACTTGCAGGCAATAACTATCTTGAAAAATATTAAATCCTCTTTATGTAATAAATAACAGTTAATAGAAATACATATATATAACACAAGACTGAGATGCTATAATGCAAAACTTACAGAATTACCATGATCCTCCCATATCATTATTGTTAATGATACGAATATAGGCAACAAAGTAGTGTTTATTTGCTGTTTTAAATTTTCAGATAGTAGTGCCTCTAAGATAATTTAGGAAATTAAAAAAAAAACTTTTATAGAGAGCAATTATTGTTCTTCTGTTGTAATGTAAAATTTTAATATTTGACAAATATATTTTCAGCAATGAATCACAATATTTTTGACAAAATTGAAGATATATTCTAATTGTCCAAGAATTCAGTTTTGATGATGACATTTCCTTTAATTTTAGCCTTGTAGGCAGAATAATGGTTCCACAAAGATGTCCACTCATAATCTCTGGAACCTCTGACTGTGTTATGCCACATAAAGGGAAATTAAGATTATGCATGGAACTAAGTTTGCCCACTAGCTGCCTATAATATAAGGGAATTATTCTAGAGTTTCTGAATGAGTTGGGTATAACCACAAGGTCGTTACAGAAGAAGAAGGCAGCAGAGTGTCAGAGTGATAGTCTTGGAGAAGTCTTGCTTGGCCATTGCTGGTTTGAAGTAGAGAAAGGAACCACAAGCAAGAAAAGAAGACAACCCACAAGAGCTGACCAACTCTGAGAGCCTGAGTGAAGCTAACTCTGAGAGCCCCCAGAAAGAGTGGCTGATGTCTTAATTTTAGCCAATGAAACCCATTTCCTAAATCTAATCTCCAGAACTGTATGAAGATGAATTTGTGTTGTTTTTCAGCCACTAAGTTTGTGGTCATTTGTTACAGCAGCAAAAGGAAACTAATAAGGGGCTGGGGATTTAGCTCAGTGATTAGAGTGCTTGCCTTGCAAGCACAAGGGCCTGAGTTCGATCCCCGACACCACAAAAAAAAAAAAAAAAAAAAAAAAAAGGAAACTAATACACCTGTTTTCTTGGTTGAGTATTTGTTTTAGCACTTGGCTGTGCAGGATAATTTAAAATATACAGCTTTGACCTATATTCATATCCATATTTATATTTTCAGCTATCCATTACCCATTCTGAATAAGCTACACTTTTTCTAGTCTGAGAAATAATGAATAAGTGATATAGCCCCCCAATGAAACCAATGAAGATTTCTGTATAATCATCACATAATTTTATTAGCACTGGAAAGGTCCTTAAGAGTTTGCCTAAGACTAGGACATGTAAAATGAGAATAAACATGGTCTATCTTTCTAGAGTATTTTATTATTTTTATATTTTCAAATAGATATGAAATTATGAAGTAGATAAAACATTAACATAAAATGTAAGGAGAATTAAGTAAAGCATTGAATAGGTTGGAGAGTCTTTTGACACACCTCTTTCCTGCTCTAGGGTCATACTATCACAATTCTGCAGTTTTAGGGCACTTGGTAGAAATATTAGAGATGCTAATTGCTTTGATGAAATGTTCAGCAGCCTCTAAACTTCACTTAGGAGTACACACTGATGCCCTGCAATCCTTGATTCTGAGAACATAACTTCGGTTGTGATCTCTGTGTCTAAGTTCGTCCTCCACTCTTTACTTCTTTTATTGATTCAGTGTGTATTTATCTAGTCTCTCCTGTACCAGGAACAAGTCCAACACTGTTCCAGAGTGAATGAAATGTGCACCCTTTGCTTTTCCTGTGCCGTCCCTGACATGTGCTCCATGGTGGTCTCAGGACAGAACTAACGCAGGATGTAAATGTTAACATTCTTTTAAAAGTGATCCCATAGGCTGGGGATTTAGTGCAGTGGTTAGAGTGCTTGCCTAGCAAGCATGAGGCCCTGAGTTCGATCTGCAGCATCCCCCCACGCACACAAAAAATCCCTTTAAAGTCATCCTGCCATCTGATCCTATTGTGATTCTTTCGGCAATCAAATAAAGGAATAGAAACTCAAATACTAGAACTACAGAAACCACTGATACACACATACCATAAATAAAACTAAAAAAAAATGGAATGTCATTAAATCTAAAACGAGAAACAGAGCAACATCTTAACCCTGGAGTCCACAGCACAAGATGGACTCTTGTCAATTTCCACCCAGCTGAGTATGTTCACCTAATAGTAATGATTGAACAGATGACTAAATTATGTCACATGCCATTTTATTGGCCCCAAGAGTGTATTTGTGAATACACAGAGATAAATGTAATTCATTACTCTCAGAGATAAATGTAATTCAAGACAAAAGGTCATGTGGCAGGCAGGTAGGAAAAAGACAGGGCCTAATGGAACATTTGCTTTTCTGTATTAAACATCATGAGAGGAAACCACAGTTTTAATACACAGATAAGTCTACAGTTGTACCACTACTCGTAGAAGATACTGTCTAGAGCAAAAGTATTTGATTGGGCAGAAATAATTTGGAATAATTTCTAAAAAATTCTTTTGGCTACTAATTCATTTGGCATTCATCTTCTCTCTCTCTCTCTCTCTCTCTCTCTCTCTCTCTCTCTCTCTCTGTGTTTGTGTTAGCTGATTCAACATTACAACTGAACCGATTTCCACTGATACTTAAGAAAGCCAATATGCAGAGTACAGAGGAGGTTTAGTTAAGGGATTATTTAAGAAAGTATATGTAAATTGAGACACTTTCTTTAACTCTTTTAAGGTCTCAAAATACAAGTCAGAATCTATAGTCAAGATCTGTTTAACTTTATTAACCACATAGATGTCAGTATAGCTTTAATCCTGGTATTTTAAACAGATTATTTGATTTTTATTTTAATGGAACGTAGTAAACAGTTATTTGATGCCAAACAAAAGTGACGGGGCTTTGTGCTGGGGAGGTAGAATTTGAGCTCTGATACAAACTAAAGGACATTCTGCTGTGTTTCAACAGAACAGAAGCCTGGCTACACTCCCTTCACAACTTTTTAGGTATCCAACATGTCTATGTCAAAGTTGTGCTAAGTAAGTGCACAGTTAATGCTTTGACTGTGTCCCCCCTTTAGCAACTCTAAATTTAAGTTCATGAAATCCCTTCTGGTTTATCGAAATATGAGCAATCTATTTCCTTGTTAGGTTTGACAAAAAAAGCTATATGCTAGTTTTAAAGTAATTCTTTATGGATGCTGAAACTTCAATCCATTTGGTCTTGTTTTGTAGAGTAACATAGAGATGGAAAGAGCAGTCTCTTTCTTCAACATAGATAATGTTTCATTTGGATTTTCTTCTCTAATTTTTCGTTGACTTCTTCTTTACTCCTAGTTTCATGGTCTTGTCCACATTCTCTGTCTGTCTAGAAACAAAAATACTCATACTTACCATTTTTTCACTATTCAGTAGAATAGGTCAAGAGTGAGGAGCACCCATTACTTTCTGCTTTATTATACCAGACTGACTTTTTAAAACTCCATCTAATGTAGCTGAACAATCTAACTTGTTGGTAGTAATAGATTTTTTTTTGATTAACGAATATTATTGGTACACTTTTGATAGGAATGATCACATTCACCTTAAGGAATATGTACCTGTACATGATATATCTTGATTCTTCTTTTTTTTTTTCCCATTCCCCTTCTCTCCCTTCAACCTCACTTCCCCTCCTTATTTACAAAAGCTTTGTTTCCTTTATTTTTTCTTTTCTCTTCCTTCCTTTCCCCCTCTGCCCTCTCTAGTTCTCCTTCCCATTTGGCCATTTTCTTCCTATTTCACACTATCTATTATGTATTTTGGCTCTTATTTACACTTTTGGTTGCTCACACCAGAAAAACCATGTGATACTTGAACATGTGCACCCAATTTATGTCACTTCATATGGTTTCAAAGTGCATCCGTTTACCTAAAAATGTCTCAAGTTTATCCTTCTTTAGGGCACGGGGCGTCCTGTGGTCCAACTCACTGCCCTTGCTGCCACTGCGGAGGCAGCACTAGTAATAGTTTTAAATTATGTGTTCTTTTAAGTATTTCTTACTTGAATGGTATGTTGTGCTGCTATCTTTATGTAGCTGTCCTTTTTCTGACCCAACTTACTGTACAATGCAGAGTTGAGATCAGGGTTGGAGTCCAGGTTCTAGTTAGAATGTCTTATACATCGTTGTATACCCCAGTGACTAGCACATGGCCTGCTCCCCACCGCGTGCTGACATAGTGCTTTGGCTTTAGGCACACCAAGTATCTGTTAAACTAAAAATAATAGCTCTTTCTACCTGTGGAAGAACTGTGTCTGCAGGTTAACATAAACTTCCAGGGATTTATTTTATTTAGTATGTTGAATTTTACATTGAACAAATAAGTGTATGTACATTTGAAAGTGAAAAACACATGTTTTAATAATGAATTAGGGGCCGATTCTCCTTTCATATTTATGCATTGGTGCTTTGAGGGCTCAGTCTAAAGTGGGTGATTAGAATGGGAAATTAAATTGAATGAAAAGATTCGGGGTGTCATCATCTTTTACCCCTCTTTAGGTGTGGAATGAATAAGCAATAGATTAGTTCACCGAGTGACGACATTTTTCCAAATGCATTACTTATCACTCGTAATAGTAGCCTTTAAAGTTTGCAAGAGGATGCCAATCACCCTTCCAGATCTCTAATTAATGAAGTAGCAGATTCTTGTTAATTAATTTAATATACTTTATGTGACAGTTTTAACTACCATTGTTAATTGTAGATTATTTTAAACGATGATTTAATTTGATAAAAATATTCTCAAAAAACCTTTGAACTCATCACCTATCAGTTTTCCTATTTTTAAGCTTTCTGATTTTATTTCATTAAAACACACACAATCATGTTGTATTTAGTTTTATGTTTCCGGTTTCATGCTGTGTGTTGAGAGACAGCTTTTTCTCTAACCTTCTTATTTTTCTCATGTGGTGGGAGATTCCTCGGGGTAACATTTGCCGGCTCTCAGCGGCCCATTTCGAAGGAGTTATCTGGGCACGCTCACTTGAGCTCCTTATTTTCATTCTAGAGTAAGGAGACCAGAACCAACTGTTCTCTTATGTTAGGCCACCTCTTGGAATTTTAAAATTAGCATTTAGAAAACAGGATGAACATGTAACTTCTGTGAGATGGATTCACTGCGCCTAGGGATAAGCAACCAAAACCTACTTTGGTGACTCAAAGAAAGATTAGTTTGTCCATAAAGTGGGTAAGACTTTTTCTTCAATTGAAACTTCAGGGATTATTCTCACATGGATATGGTAGGGGTTGTTCATATTCCCACATAAAATTATTTTCTCCGTGCAAGTAGTTCTACTAAGTGACGTTTTCCCTTAATAAATGCCAGAAAGTATTTGCCTCTTTGTTTTACGCGTGGAGATCTGGGCTAACTTAGATTGCAGCCCATAAAAACCTGTGCCAGCAACTTCCAGGGAGATGACAACATATCAGAGTTTTTCCCGTAAGTGTGTAGTGCTGAAATCGCTACCCATGCAGTTATGCACAATTACGCACATCCGTCTTTTCTCATTGCACAGAGACGCTTTGTAAAGTGGCATTTGAACATTGTATAGAAAACTAGAAGTACAGGAGGATTAATTCCTAAATATGGTAAGAGTGAATCTGTAGAGAAAAATCTTTTTGGTGTAAAGGAATGGAAGTCTGAGTGAATCTGAAAGGTAAATTGATTTCTTTCTGTGCTTGTGTAAATGGGAATCTTTACAGCCTTCTCTGGTCATCATTGGGCCCCACACAGCTCTGACTTCCTATTGCTTTGTAGTTTCTACCATATTTTTATTTTAGGGGCCATCATAGGGCTAGAAATGAACCAAAGGATCCTTCTATTTGCCAGTTCCTTAGTTCTACATGGACTGGAGGTGGGAGAATGTTCACTGACAAAATAAGTCTTTTTTTGTTTGATAATTAATATTAAGTAGACCTATTAATAAAAAAATTATTAGGTTTTGAAAGTCTGTTAAAAACAATTATTGTGGACCTAAATATTTTCAAGTTTAGCGTCATTGTTAATTTAGGAGGTAAACACTGAGAGACAATAATTTATATACTTTTGTTTTATTATGTATTTGAATTAAAACCTGTATTTTCTTCTGCCTCAGACTGCAATATAATTAAATGTGGGTGCTTCAACATCAACACGAATTAATTAGAAATGTACATTCCAAAAATGCTTGATCCTAATTAGAAAGTGATTTTCCCCTTGAAGTTTGTATATCTGTCATGTAAAAATGTAATATCTAATTTTATATATCATGTAAAATATATATAATTAAATACTTGCACATATACATGTACATTCTGTACATATTTGCTGAATATATGTATATTTTTTCATGTTTATTTAATGTGTAGATTTAGTCCATTAGATTTGTTATTCTACATGTATCTCTATTAGAAGTAAATATATATGGGACTGCTTGGTGCAAAACTTGGTAGTGGGAAAATCTGAAATTTTTAAGTCATAAAAAGATGACAATTTGTATTTAAAGACTGAAATGAAGAAACTATCTCTTTTTCAGTCTCTTGCAGAGTATTCTCTGCGGGCTTCTCTTTCACTCCCATAATCCATTAATACCCGACTCCATCCTTCTTTTGGGCCTTGGTAAGTTTTACCTGTTTCCCTGATGAAATGCACCAACCCAGACCAGAAGGCTCCAGTTTCTAATTCTTCCATCCCAGTGGATGGCTTCCTGACTTAGATGATGTTATATATGGGTCACAGGAGAAGCATGTCTGCTATTCATCTTCTTGATCTTATTAGATCATGTGTTTCCAGGCCAGCAAAAGAAAAATTCGACTCCCTTTAAACCACACTGAAATCCCTGACTTTGTGAATATGAATGACCCAAATCAGAGCCTAATCAGAATGTCAGACAATAAAAGTATTTTAGTAATTCTGAGTTTTGGTCAGATCAGAGTATCATTAGAGACCCCTCTACTGTCTTCAGTGGGTACATTTAAAAAATGACCCAAGTCATTTTTTAGTAGTATGGACTCCCATGCTGTGTACCCTAAAACATTTTAAAATATCGATTTAGATTATTTTCTAGGCAATCGTAGTGATTTATATACTTTTATGTGGTTGTAATTATCTTGTTCTTATTCACTCGAATAACCCTTTAGAACCAGACTTGTAACCTACGTGTTGAAGCAGGCTGAGTAATAAATGAATAGGTGGAGACTGGTGAGCTAGACAAGGTTGTCCCAGTCAACTCTGTCAGCGGACTCTCAGCTTTAACAGCACGCGATATTCACATCATGTACTTTAGCGTGTGAATTCCAAACAGGCTTTGGTAAGGGCAGGCTCATACTTGTACCTCATCAGACTGGATTCGAATTTAGCTGCCATCACCAGCCCAAAGCCTTGGTAACTCTGCTGTCGATCATGCGATGCAAGATAAAACAGGCCCGCTTCCGTCTCTGGCATTTGGAATTATTTTGCAGCAGATTATTTAGTAGCACACAGATTTGTAGAAACAATTCTGTCAAATTGAATAGGTCATCCATCCATCATGTATTTTCACATATTTTGTAGCAGTGATACATTTTTGATGAGCATTTTATTTGTGGATTATTTGTTCCATTGTTCAGAGTTGTCCCTAATTTTAAAAATGTCATATTCAGCTTCACAGTGATCACTTCAAGGGAAAACTGCCTCCAATGAATCCCCAAAGTTAGTCAGAAATAATGGTTGGCTTATTTTCTTGTCGACAAGTGTTAAATTGTGCCATTTGGACACATTGCGATGTGTGGACAAAGTATGTTCGGTGAAATCATTGGAGACTTTTTTCCTACATTTTCGCCCTCGTTCCCACAAAGGTCTTTCCTGCCTCGGTCTTTTTTTCAAGAGACCCAGAAAGCCTTCAGGTGATGAAGAACAGCAGGCCATTGTGGGACAAACACAGGTGCTTATCTGGTTGTGCACACGAGCGCGTGCGATTAGGAACCCAGGAACAGCTGTGTAGAGGGGCGCGGGGTCCACCCTGGTGACTGGAGCTCACCTTGGTGATGTCGCCAGGAACAGGACTGACAGTGACTCCTTAAATATTCTATCAGATGGGAGGATCTGGGGAAAGAAGACAACAGATGGCCCATAAAGCCCCTCAGAAAAAGCCTTGCGCTCTCAGCAGTTGGACGTGGGTCCGCAGGGAGACACCAACATCTAGAGACTTTGCGGTGTGAGTCCGAAAGCTACACGGTGGGCAGTTCTGACAGCCGCTTAGCTCCAGAGCTCCCTGTGGTGCCCGTCAAGTCTGTCCACGTCACAGCTCCACCTCGTCCTCTGCCCGGGTGCCCTCTCCACCCCTTCTGCTGGTGTTGGCTCCGAGGAACCGCCCGGCAAGAGGCCTGCTTGCTGAGCTATCGCTAAGCTTCGTGACTTCTTGTCATGAAACTCTGGAGACAAGCACAGTGAGAAGGCCTGAAAGAAAAGGTGAGAGAGATAGATGAACATTCTCTGTATGAGGGAGAAACATGTCTTGAAGGGCCAGGAAGGGGCCGTGAATGATGGAAGTCCCAGTTATAAGTCAGTAGGGAAGGGTGCCAACTTTGGTTGATTGGGCGACGCATGGACCCTGAAGGGTTCCAGCTATTATGTGACACAAGCATCTAGATCCACTGTTGCCAGATCGGTTGAATTAAGGTCAAACTAAACTGTTATTATTAACGGGAAATTCCTGATTATTAGTGTACAGACTATGAGAAAGAGATTAGCTTTCCGTTGTAGATCGACAATGTTTCCTTCCCCTAAACTGGTGTGGAAAAGATAGTTCCAGCACGAACAATGAGGCACAGATGTGCACTCATCTTACAAAGGAAAGAGACGATCATTGATTGAGCGCGCACAGGGAGCCAGGCAATCTGATTTCTGTCTGTAATCCACGTTACGTTCTCTCTTTGCCGCTTGCTTTCTGAAACTCGCTGTTTCTTCTTGGGATTATATTTGTGCAGCGATTTGTTGTAGAATGAGCTATTCAGAGACTTTTATCTGATTATTGGCAAAAATTATGAGCGTTTCCATTTCATCCTGGGAGAGTAGAAGGGAACAAAAGATGCCATTTTATGTACATAAAAGAGCTGATCTGGGGAAAAGAACTAACTCCTTGTTTTGCACTTTGTCAAGAGCAAATGGGTGAGAAGTGGGGAAGCGAGTTTACCTGCCTGAAGTCCACGACTGCTGTCTAGACACAGTTTCTGCACAAACCTGACCAGACCCTCACTCAGAAAGGTCCATTGTATATTCTGTTGATCTTCGGAGCCCTGCATTCCTGTTGAGGTTGCCCCTCTTTTGGCAGACTCGTGACAATTTATATTTCCTGGATGTTTCCTGGATCGATATACATCCGAGAACAACTCTGTTTCTTTGAGGGCATTGCTGAAAAATATGTCTGCTATCCCCTGAATACATTTCAGAGGACACAAATCGGACTTCTTCTTTTTATCATTGTACTTATTCCTCTCTTCCACATTCAATTACTTCTGCCCTTTGTGAGTTTCTTGCAAAATGCTCTGTTCCCTAACATTCAGTAATTTTTTATGCGCAGAATAACCAGACTCTTAAGCAGCAATCAGCAAGCTTATTAAGGCTCACCTACAAGTGAAGGCACCATGTTGCTTGTTCATTTAAATTGCAAATGCGGGCCTGGTGGCCTTAACCAGGCACTTTAATGGCCTGCGTGCTCTATGACACTCAGCAGAACCTGCTTCCCTTCTGTGCTATCAGACAACACCAGTTTCTTCCCAGTTTTTTCCTTCGCATATTTAGATTTGTGCCTTCTTGACAAACCCTGCTTTCCATTTCCCTGTTCCTTTTATAGGACTTTGTGTATATTCTTTTATTTTTCTTATTTTCTGTAGGTGGTATATTAAATTTTCCAGATATTTTATCTTCAAGGTTAAGCAAATGACAAAAAGGACTTCAGCAATAAAGGGACTACTTAGCTATGTTAATAAAAAAGATGGAAACAATTTAATTATCTTATTTCAAGCACTGTTTGTCATATTTAAGACCCCAGGTGTGAGCCTTGCTCTGCTTCCCATGGTGAAACTGATTAGAGTTATGCCAAGTTAAAGATGGAGGCTGCAGGAGTTTTTCTGTTTCAAATGCCATTTGTGCGTGCGTGTGTGTGTGTGTGTGTATGTGTGTGTGTGTGTGTGTGTATAAATATAAAAATGGAGAGAGCTTACTTTCTCCAAAAGGATCAGAACTTGCCATCTGAAGGATGTCTCTACAAGGTATCTGAACAATTTTGATCCTCCAGATATCTGGAATCTATTATAATATTGGGAAAATGTGTGTTTGGTGTGAAAACAAACAAACAAAAAAACACATTAATCTCCAAGTACATTTGGGTTTGCTTTAATCTTGGTAGCCCTCTTTCTTGCCAGAGACAGCCTTCTACTTCTTTTGAAACATATACCTCTGGGTAGATGATCAAAGTGTTGTTGGGCTTTCAATCAGGTTTTTCTGGGCCAAACAAGTAATGATGGGCCTGATAAACAAGCGTTTATCAGGTTACCATTCACGTCAGAACTGCGTGCTGGGCTCTGTGACTCTGAAATATAAAATAGGGTTAAAATACCATCATTTACAGTGTTTTAGAGGAGTAATTAATGTAAAGAAGGAAAATAACACTGTCATTTTATACGAGAAAATAACTAAATTATATGTTACAAATTTGCCTGTGTGTTGAATACAGTTGCTTATTCAAGAAATCGTGAGCTTACTACCTACAAGCTGTTACACCAGGGCCCCTGAAGTACAGGGACAAACAAAGCAACTTGTACTACCTCACCAAGCAGTCATTTTGCTCATGAAAATTCAAAAAAGAGTGAAGTGAAGAAATGAGAATAGATTTTTTTATAGAATTTGGACAAATATTGACCATTGAACCAGAAACATTTTAATCATTTTTAAAAACATAATAGGGTTGATTCTGTACCACTTATGGATGTGTTGAAGGATGGCAAGAATTGCCAGTAAAATCAGAAGCAAAGAAAAACGTGATGTAGTTTCTCATCTTGGAGCTTCAGCGAGAGTATAGCCTTACTGACACAGTGATTTTGGATTTCTAGCCTCCTGAACTATCAAGATATGAATTCCAGTTATCTTAAGCTACATGGTTTTTGGTACTTTCTGTGGGAGCCCAAATAAACTAATACAGGAATCAAAGAAAGGCCCAGAATTATTCTGGAGAAAACAAGAATAAGTGAGGAAACCACAGAATCAGCAAGTAGAGAAAGAAAAAATATCATTCGACCCCTTCAATTAGA
>PVJO010028642.1:0-18096 GCA_004026905.1 Hystrix cristata
ATTTGTGTTGTAAAGTCTGCTGTGATTCTGATGGGCTTACATTTACAGATGATTTGTCTCTTTTCTCTAACAACTTCTGATATTCTGTTCTTGTGTTGAATTTCTGGAAACTTATTATTATATGCCTTGGTATAGATTTATTTTGCATGGCTAATTGGGGTTCTATATGCCTCACTTATCTGTATGTCAAATTCTTTGCTCATGCTTGGGAAGTTTTCTGCCATTACTTCTGAGAAGCTTTTTATGTCATTTGCACTGCCTCCTGCTTTTTCATTTACTCTGAACACTCTTATGTTGCTCTTCTTTGCATCATCTTGCAGCTGTTGGATTGATTTTTCATGGTCTCTAGCTATTTTTAAGAAGTCTGTCTTTCATGCTAACTGCAGTCCTGTCTTCTAGATCTGAAATTCTGTCTTTGCCTTTGTTCATTCTACTCTGTATACTTTCAAAAGAAGTTTTGATCTCTTGAATATATGTTTGAATCTGTTTCATGGGTTCCATTTCTTTCCTAAGCTGAATGTTCAATTTTTCCATCATTTTCCTAAGCTCCCCCCCATTTTTTTTAACCTGCATCTACTCTAAATTAACTAAGCGTGTCTTTCACTATGATTGTCATCTCTTTTTTTTACCTGTGCAATTATTTCTAATCTGATTTTCTCTGTAGCCTCATGTATCTGTTTTTAACTTTTGCTGCTATCATTTCTGAAAATTCAGTTGGGTGTCTTCTGATTCCCTCTATCTTGTTGTGCTCTGGATTTGTTCTATGAGGGCTGGAGGTCTGGGTTGTATTTTACTTCTGCATCTTTTCATTTTCTATATTTTTTAAAGTTAATTTGTTTTCTGTGTTGATGTTTGTAGATTGCTTATGGTAGGTAGCTTTAAGACAAATATTAAGGCTTTCCTAGGAAATGTCTATTCCTCAGAGATGTCTTCAAGGTATAGGTGGCTCTTGGCCTTTGTGTCTGTACCAAGATCCTACCTTCCCAATTTAATAGGGATGAGAAGTTGCTATATGGCTCAGCACTTAGTCTTTTGATACCGGACTATGGTAATGATTATGGCTCCAGATAATCACAGTATTCTCATTCTGTGATTAAGTAAAACTGTGAGAAAGTAAAACTGATTATAACAGGTATGACACCCTGGCTGTAGTAGTACATTAGCAATAACAATAGCACCAAGGACATTTGGGAAACTGGTAAATTGTGGTAATTTTAATTTGGTACTTTTGACTATAGGAGCAAGATATACAGTTATATAACAAAATCCAACATAAACTAGGAACTCATATGCAGTGAGTTTCCCTTTAGTAGAGTGGTTTTTACCCTGTCTGTGTGTGTGTGTGTGGGGGGGAATTAAGAGGGATAAGGGAAAAAACAAATTGCTAAATGAAGAGAAATATAGTAGAGGTAAGGCTGGAGGACAAGTGAAGATCACTCAAGTTTTGGGAAACTGGAGAAGACAGAATAGAAAGATTGAAGGGTGAAGCATGAGAATATTGAAGTAAACCAGAGAAATTCTACACAATATTCACTCACATGAAAAAAAAATTTAATAAATCAGTAGAGGCAGTTGAGAAAGGAGAGAAGAAAAGAAAAAAAGGAAAACAAATGAACAAAAGACAATAAAAGTAAAAACCTAAACAAAAAAGGAACATATAGAAAAAGGAAAACAAAACAAACAAACAAGCAAATAAATGAAAAAGAAAAACAACAACAACAACAACAACAACAACAAAACGCAGTGAAATTCCCCTGGAGTCCACAGTTCTGTGGTAGTGTCCAAGTCAGAGCCCAGATCTGTCCTGGGCAGCCCCACCAAGTCTGCAGTAGAGTCAGCACTCGGTACTGTGCTGATTTTAGCCTCTGGCTACAGGGTTGGGGGCAGAGTCTTCAGCCAGCAGCTCTCTGGGAATCCCTTGGCAGCCTGCCCACGTCTCCTTACTCTGTATGTCTCCCCACCATTTGCTCAGTTGCTGTGGCGCTGCTCTCAGTTGTGCACGTACTGTTGGCTCTTCCTGGTCCTTGCACAGCCTCCTCTGTTCCATTCCACTGGTGCACCTCTCTCTTCCCCCCTGGCCACTAGGAGCAGGGCAGGGATGTTGCAGGAGTATCAGCCATGGATACAAGGCAGGGGTGCTGTGGGGTGCAGGCCTGGATAGGCTGCCTCTGCCGAATTGCACTGCTTAAATTTTGTGTCCTTCTCTTCTTTCCTGGTTGGCTTTTGTTCCACTTACCATCTTCACCACTGCCCCCTGCCACTGTGGACCCTCACCTTGCCATTGCTAGAGGTTCCAGCTAGTAGCTATGTCTTGGAAAGAAAAGAAAAAGAAAAACCTGGCAACTGGTCAGGGGAGGGAGCAGCTTCCCAGTCACCTGCCTCATGTGTGCCAGCAAAATTTGCTGCCACGCTGCAGAAGTCCTCTTTTTGAAGGAAGGAAACAAAACAAACAAACAAAAAAAGTGTGTGTGTGGGTCTATCTCAAATCTTTCCTATGTGGCTGGAATTTATCTCACTATTGCAGTCCTTCAGATTTTCAAGAGTTTCTCAGAATGGCAGTTCTGCTCCGTGCTCAGGCCAAAGTCCCGCTGGCAGCCCTAGGGGCTGCTTCACCATTTTATAAAGTCCTATGCATATGTTTTGTATGATTTACAAATCTTTTATTTCAGATTGATTTTGAAATAAGGATATATGTTTTTCAGGTACATTGGGTTACCTGAATTTTAGCCAGTTTTCATGGAGAAACTCCGTGTGGCTCCTCCTCTCTTTAGTCATATTTCTCCCTCTCTTTTTTTTTTTTTTTTTAGATAGGGTTTCTCTCTGTTGTTTAGGCTGCCCTTGAACTCACTATGAAGTCCAGGCTGGCCTTGAATTCACAGCGATCCTCCTGGTTCAGCCCCCTGAGTGCTGTGATTACAGGTGCATCCCACCACGTCTGGTGATAAGATCTATTTTCATTCCACATTCACGTTTCTGTGTGTGAATGCTGAGTCCTACCCTGCCTTTTCCACTGTGCATGGTTAGTCAATGGTTTCTGCCCTAGGGCTTTAGTCACTACTGTAGCTCCCAGTTTCCATGTTTCTCTCTGTGATCCAATTTGTGGCTTTGTCTACCTAACTTTACAGACTGTGGGGCTGTTAGCACCCCCACCCCATGCTCCAAAGGACCCTTTGTCTATACACCCTTGGCTGTGGCAACTGTCCAAGATGAGGTGTATCCCTGTTCACACTGGTAGACGGAGAAAGCAAACAGACCACTGAGTTCTGTGCTGGGTGTAGCCAGTAGGGTGGGGCTTCAAGCCGACTGAAGGACTTAATGCTTGCACTTTCAGATCCAACCCCTCTGAAAGCCAAATATGACTGGCTTAGCTTCTCACCACAGAGGGCAGTAGTAAATAGATGGCTGTGAATAAGTTTTGAATTCTAGTTTGCCTTTATAGGATTCTGCGTCTTTAGAATACTTCATTAATGACTCAAAAATCTCAGGCATTACCAAATAATGTATGACTTAGATTTAAAAATGGGCACAGGGGATGGATTGTTATATGAAAAAGGTAGTGATGGGCATGCATAGTGCCCTTCAATGTCATTTACTTCACAGCAGTTTAGAACATCAAGCCCCCCAACCCAAATTCCAAATTTTACACATGGAATTGGTGTAATATAGCCCAAGTAAGCAGAGTTTTAGCCATTTAGAACTTTCCTGATTTGCATGCTCTAGAAAGTTGCTATCAACCTCTGCTAGCCATAGATACCTGAACCCTGGGATATGAATGACTTAAAGGCTCTACTGCATACAGAGCTTTTCAACACAGAGACTGTGCATCTTGTTGCTGAGCAACATCACTTAGACACATAAATTACTTCTCCTCAGGATTTCCCTAGTCCCCTTTCCCTCCTGAGCAGTGAACCTGTTCTGTTGTCTCTAGAAGGTCTTCTGCTGTGAGAGACTTCCCATCTTATAAGTGTGTACAAGTGATATATGAATAAGACTGGTTATGTGCTACTACCACCTTATGATCATGTATTTTCTTACCAGCCCCCAAATCTTTGAACCTGCTGCACACCATGGTGGAAAAAAAAACCCCAATAATGCCATGTGTTACAGATAACTCATACTACCGCCAATGTTAAGATAAAACACAGTTGGATATAAGCTTAATGTGTGAGACTGGCACCTAAGACTTAGTGGACTGTAATTTTCATTAAGAACATTGTATTAGTCAGGGTTTCATCTGAGAAACAAAATAAGATATGTTTGTATATTTATCTGCAAAAAATTGGTGTACACAATTATAGGGCTGGCTAGGCAAGTTCGAAATTCATAATACAGCCATCAGGAATGGCAAACTGTGAACTCTCAGGAAGGAATTGATGCTGCAATCCATGGATGAAATTTCCTCTTCTTCCACAGGGAAACCTCAGTCCTTCTGTTAAGGCCTTTTAACTGATTGGGTAAGGCCTACCCAGACTATTGAGGAAAATATCATTTATATAATGTCAGTTGTAGATGTTGATAACATCTACAAAATATCTTCATAGTAAGACTTAGATTAGTGTTTGATTAAATAATTGGTACTATAGGGTAGCTAAACGTAAGAATGACCTTAAAATTACAATTCTTGTTGTCTTTATACCCATACACATCTCCATGAACCATGCTCACTTTCAAGATGAAGAAAATAAGAGCCGTATTTTTACCTAAGGATCATGTGTACAATAAAAAAGGCACTAACTTTTTCCCCACAAGAGGAGCCAAAACCCTTTGGTGGTGTGCATTCTTCTCCTTGATAGCCCGAAACATAAATGGTATGGACTACTATAATTATTATGCTGTTATCATTGTTATTATTTACTACTATTGAGGTGTTTTATGTCAGACGATAAATGGTTAAGAGAGAAAAGAACAAAGTAGGGAAGACATACTAAAAATTATCATTTCCCAATTTCTGCAACCAGTCACATGGTCATAGCTGGTATTTATAACTACCTTCTTCCTCTATTGCTTCCACATTCCCTTTGAGTAGTCTTGCCTGAATTGGGTTGTAGTTTTCAGTTGACTTTAAATACAGAACAAAATAATACTAGGAGATTCTCTAATGGAGTCCACAAAAAAATTACTATGGCTTAGATCTAAAATGTCCCCCCAGAGTCTCACATTCAGAGGTGGGGCCTTGTGGGAAGAGTTGGGTCACAGGGGGTGTGACATGGAAGGGTGTGTTCTCAGCTTCAGCTCCTTCCTTCCCTCTCTGCTTCCTGGTTGCCATGACCTGAGCAGCTTTATGTCCTCCTTGCCCCTGCGCCATACTGTTTCTGCCTTGCAGACAGCCAGCAAACCATGAAACAAAAATGAACCTCCTCCTTAAGTTGTGGGTGTTGGGTATTTTGTCCCAGTGATGAGACAGTGACTAGTACAAAGAGTTATCCTATTCACTTGATTATTAAAATCTTCCTCTGTTAAGGAAGCATTACATAGGATATAGGTACATTCATACTCTTTCTCCATTCAGAGACGTCTATCCATAGTCCCCTGACCTCTTTGTCACCAATATTACAATCATGTTTCTTCCAAGTCCTGGACCATCTAACTAAACCACCGGCCACAGCTGATGAATTGATGTTGATTTGTTACATTTGGGCTACGTTGTCATGTAACTTACTTGTACCTTCAGAGATTTACTTGAAGCCCAATCATGTACATTCCACTTCTTTTTGATAATGGAGTGCTGCTGTGTGTGGCCAAATGTATGGCTCGGTAGGCCAGATGACCAGATGATATCCAGTTCATAATGAGCAGCTCAGGCTGAATTCTAACTTGGTGGCCTATAGTTTAGCATTTGGTCTCTGCTAAGATCACCAACAAATCAAAAGCTGTTTATCACAAACAAAGTAGCTATCCAGAGAGGATGACAAGGTTTTGCTTTAAAATCCCAGGGTCTACATTGTGATTCACCTATAAAGACCCGACAGAGGTGCCAAACAACATCTTTATCTGATACTGAAACTCCAAGCATCATATCAGCTGAATTGTGCAGCCCTAATAACAAAGCAGCTTGCACGGCAGCCTGAACTTGTTGGAGAGTGTTCTCTTGGTCACCTCAAAACTAGCAGACTTTCAGGTTACCCAGTAAATGGGCCAGAGTAGCACATTCAAGTGAAAAATATGCTGCCTCTAAGATCCAAGGAAGCTAATTAGGCAATTTGCCTTATTTTTGGCTATAGTAGGGGCCAAATACGGCAATCTACCTTCTACTTTAGAAATGCTATCTCAGCATGCCCTACATCACTTCAAGTCCCCACTCTCATGTTTAAATCTTTGTTTTCCTCATTCTTAGGGGACTGAAAAATGACAGCAGTTACTGAGGAAGCAGAACAATTCTGGGTTTGTGCACAGATACATGTTGTTTGGTTCTGCAGCAAAGTTGCTTGACCAATGGATGGATCTTTTTTGGAATGACTGTGAATCTTTAAACCCTCTCCCATTTTCCATTCTTTCCCTCACAGGGGTGGGGTCCTGGCAGTGAATGTGGTTTACAACTTCTGTCCCAAACCTAGGCCTAAGCAGATTGTTCTAAGGACGAGCACCTGATTATTTAGGAGCGCTTCTCAGGAATTTGGAGAGAGAAGGAGGAAAGGAAGGGAGAGAGAGAGAGAGAGAGAGACTGAGACTGACTGATTATGACACCCCCCCCCCATGATCCTTAGAGAGTAGACGACAGTGCAGTGGCACTCCAGGAAAGCTATATTTCCCTATGCTTTCTGAGGACCAGAGGAAGCTGCTCATCACAAAGGATGAAGCAAAAAGAAACATTACAAGGAGGAAGCTATGTGGTGTTGTCTGAGTGTCTGAAGATTTTTTGGTTGCCTGTTCTAGTCCATTCTGGAGGTTAAGTAACATGCTTAACCTTGGGTTTGTGGAACACTCCTGACTCATAATAAATCTCCCTATTTCACACGAGATTGTATTGGTTTCTGTTACTTGTAGCAGTCACAGTATAGGAACCTTAGGTCTATCATCATACCTATGTCTGCGGACCAATTTCCTTTAATTTGTCTTTTTTGTGGTGCTGGTGGTGAGACATAGGGTCTCACACGCTAGACAATTGCTCTACCACTGAGCTACATCCCCAGTCCTTAATTTGTCTTTTGTTACTCTGTGGAGAACACTGGCCAAAGCACTCTAACCTGCTTTAGTCCATTCTCTAGGCTCTTTCTTTCCACTGGCTGCCACACCACAGTTCAGTTAGTTTCTACTTTCAACACCCAAGGAATTGGGCCAGAGCCAAGCCACAAGTTAGTGCCAGCAAATTAGCTGCATTTATTTCCAGTAGATAATTTATATATGTGTTATATATTTATGTATGTGTGGTAGATAGTTTATATATGTGTTTAGGATGAGTTTGGGAGGTCATTGGAGAAAAAGTAGAAAGAGAGTTCTAGAGTGAACATATACCCCAAATCAGTGGAGGAGTGAAACACATTTATCAGACAATCTATAAGATCTCATACAGTAAGCTCAGAGCAGATAGAGTCAGGAATTCTAGGTCAGCTCTTCAAAAATGAAGTTGCCATGATAGGCAAACTGCTTTATGGTACATGAATTTGCTTCTGAGGCAGAGAGAGCAGAAATATCACAAAGCACCCACTCAAGCTAACTCCTTGGCTTGGTCACTTTCCTATCATTGGGACAAGATATGCAACAATCACAACTTCAAAGAGAGGATTATTTTGGCTCACAGTTTCATTCCATGGTAGGCTGCCTCCAAGGTAGAGACAGAATGGCAGAGCAGCGTGGTGGAGGAAAAGGTGCTCAACTCATGGCAGCCAGGAAGTAGAGAGAGAAGGGAGAGAGCTATACCCTTCCAGGTTACTCCCCCAGTGACCCACCTCCAACAAGGCCCCATCTCTTAACAGCATATTCAGCTACTAACCTCATCAATGGATGAACTACTGGTGAGTATAGTGTCCTCATGATCTAATCAACTTCCACACATATAAGAATTTTTGGGGGCGATATTTTAGGAATGTAAACATTATGTACTACAAACATATACTAATAAACAAAAAAGAAGAGCTTTCCCTTTTCAAAATAAACTGTCTAAAGAACAAGATCACCCAAAAGGACAAAGCTCCTCCTGTGAGCCTCTGGAAGACTTGAGATTCTTCTTAGAAAAGCAAGACTCCAGTGCTGCTACAGGAAGGGTGGAAATCTGACCTGCTCCTCATATTTGGGCTAATAGTAAAGGTTAATGGTCATTAACTCTTTTCTCATTGTCTTCTGACAGGGTTTTCTTTCTTCAACCCAGCCAGCAAGCCACAGCATCCCCAGGTAGTTGGAGAGCACATGATCTGCAGTAGGGAGGGTCTACAGCTCCTTCCAGTTTGAAGAAGCTGTAGAATACAGAGACCTTCACTCAGCACCCCGTGAAGGTCTGTGTCTCTTGGGGAACTGAGGTAGGAGACTAGGGCGTGGCAATAGCTCACTGGGGAAGTAGGCGTGACTTGTTAATTACAAGTTCTTGGACAAATGAACAGAACAGTTCCCATGTAGATGTCTTGTGAGAATGGCCTAGACCTGACATCAGCCTGAGGCATGGTATCCCAGCACCGCCTCTCAGGACCTAGATGTAGAAGTTCTCTCAGGTCTCCTTAAGATTTGGACAATATAAAATAAAGGAAGCCACGAGGAGCCGGTGCTATCATACCTTTCCATGATAGCCCATGTTGCGTCTCCCAGACGCAGCATGTACTTTTATCTTTGCTTTTATCTTCTCTTTGTTCAGCCAAAGCTCACTCTGCAGAGCCAGTTTCTCTCCCAATCTTCATTTCAGCCTTTTTAATTAAACTTTGCCACCACTAGAAAAGGGCGGGGGGTGCTGGAGGTGTGGCTGAGCACATGTGCCTAGCACATGCAAGGCCCTGGGCTTAATCCTTAGCACCACAAGAAAAAATAAACAACTATAATAGGAATGGAGCCCACCAAAACTGGACTGGAAAATAGTTGGGGCTTCGAGGTGGTCCTAGAGACCAGAATTTAATTTAGCACCTGCATTCTACAGACTTGGCTACTCTCTCTCTGTTTCTCTCTGTCTTTCTTTGTCTCTCTCTCTCTGTCTCCTTCTCTCTCTCCCCCCTCCCCTCTCTTCCTTCTTTCCTTCCTTTCTCTCCCATCTCTCCCTTTCTCCCCTTCCTTTCTCCCTCAATCTTCCTTCCTTCCTTGCTTTCTTTCTGACAGGGTCTTGCTATATTTTCCAGACTAGCCCTGAGCTCCCTTTCCTTCTGCCTCTGCCCCATGAGCAGGTTTTTCATTTTAATGTATTTTTATTGGTATATGTTTGCAATACATGATAAATACATTCATCATGAGGAATTGGAACAAGTACCTATCTTGATCAGTTTTTTTTTATTAGTACATGTTTGCTGTACATAATGATCACATTCATCATGGGGAATTTGTACATGTACATAACATACTCTTTTTTTTTTGTCCCTTTCCCCTTCCTTCCCGCCAACCCTTCTTCCAGTCCCCCATTTGCAAAAACTATTTCGATTTTTTCCTTCTTTAAAAAAATCCCTGTTGCCTTTCTTTCATTCCCAAATCTCTTGTTCCCCTTCCCACTCAAAAAAGTTCTTCCTACTTCTTAATATCTATCTCTACTTTGTTCATTTATACTTTGGGTTTCTCACACAAGAGAAATAATGCAATATTTAAACTTGTGTGTCTGACTGATTTCACTTAAGATTATGGTCTCAGGATGCATCTATTTAACCTTATCCATTAATGCCTCAAGTTTATATTTTTTTATGGCAGAATAGTCCTCCATTGCATATAAATACATTTTCTTTCCCCATTCATCTGTTGATGGGCATATGGGCTATTTCTAAGATTTCGCTATTATAAATTGCGCTGCTATAAAATTGCGCAGGTATACATGTTGTGGCATGATGTGGCGTGATGACGTTAACTCTTCCAGGAAGATACCTAGGAAAGGGAATAGCTGAGTCAAATGGAGCTTCTAGTTTTAGGGGTTTTTTTTGGGGGGGGTGCCTGGGGATTGAATTCAGGACCTTGCACTTGCTGGGCAAGTGCTCTACCACTTCAGCTAAATCCCCAACCCCTAGCTTTAGTTTCTTTGAGGAAGTTTCAGAATGTTTCCATAGTGATTTTACCAACAATGGAAATGGGTTTCTTTTCTGCCCTACAGTCTTGCCAGCATTTGTTATTGATAGATTTCTTGATGATATCCATTCTTTCTGGAGCGCGGTGAAAACTCAGTGTTATTTTAATTTGCATTTCTCAAATAGCTAGGAAAGTTGAGCATTTTTTCATGTACTTATTGGTTTATTGTTTGTAGTTCTTCATCTGAGAAGTGTCTATTCATTTCAGATGCCTAGTTTTGGATCAGGTCTTTAAATTTGGGGGGGCAATTTTTTTTTAGTTCTTTATAGAACTAAAAAACTTCTTTATCTAAGGAGTAGCTGGCAAAATTTTTTTCCCATTCTATAGGTTGTCTCAGTCTTGGGTTTCCTTTGCTGTGCAGAAACTTTTAATTTGGCGTGATCCTATTTGTTGATTCTTTCTATTGTATTATTTCTTATGCACCTGGGATTTTGTTCAGAAAGTCATTGTCCACACTCATGATTTCAAGAGTATTTTATCTTCCAGCAGATTAAGTATTTCTGTTTTAATATATAGATCTTTTATGCATTTCTATTTTAGTTTAGCGCATGGTAGAAGATATGGGTCTAGGTTCAATCTTTGGCATACGGATATCCAATTTTCCCAGCACCATTTGTTAAAGAGGCTGTCTTTCTTCTAGCAAAAGTGTTTGGCCCCCTTTTCAAAGATAAGGTGGCTGAGTGTGCCTGGAGTTGTTTCTGCATCCTCTATTCCGTTTCATTGACCCATGAGTCTTTTTTTTTTTTCTTTAACAATACTGCACTTTTTTTTTTTTGAGACAGAGCCTTGCTATGTAGTTCAGGCTGGCCTCGAACTCACAGCAATCTTTTTGTCTTGGCCTCCCAAGTGCTGGGATTATAGGTGTGTGTCACCATGCCTGGCAATACCACACTATTTTTATCACTGCAGCTTTGTAGTATAATTTGAAGGCAGGATTGTAATGTGCCCTGCCTTCCTCTCATTGCCCAGAATTGTTTTTGCTACCCTAGGTTTCTTCAGTTTCCATATGAATTTTAGAATTATTTTCTCTAGTTCTGTGAGGAGTGGTATTGATATTTTGATTGGGATTGAATTAAATCTCAATAGCAGTTTTGGAAGAATGGCCATTTTCACTATTAGTTCTGCCTATCTGGGATCAGGGAATATCCATTTTTTTGCGTGTCTTCTTTGATCTCCTTTTCCAGAGTACTGTAGTTTTCACTGTAGAGGTCTTTTACTTCCTTGGTTAGGTTAATTCTTAAATATTTCATATTTCTTGATGCTATTGTGAAAGTTATTATTTCCCTAATTTCTCTCTTAATGAGTTTATTCGTGTACAGGAATGCTATTGATTTTTGAGTGCTGACTTTGTTTCCTGCTACCATTACTGAATTTGGCTATTAACTCTAGGAGTCTTTTGGTGGAGATTTTCTATGTAGAGGATCATGTCATCAGCAAATAATGATAATTGAACTTTTCTCTTTCCCATCCATATTCCTTCTATTTCTTTCTCTTGTCTGGCTAGTGTTTTGAGAATTATATTGAACAGAAAAGTGGTGATAGTGGGCATCTTTGTCATGTTCCTGATTTTAGTATATGTGCTGCCGAAGTGAGCACTTTTTTTTTTTTTTTTTTGGTACCGGGAATCGAACTCAGGGCCTCATACTTGCGAGGCAAACACTCTAAGCACTGAGCTAAATCCCCAGCCCATGTTCCTGATTTTAGAGGGAAAGTTTTTAGCTTCTCTCCATTTACTATGGTGTTGGCCTTTGGTTTGTTGTAGATGGCTTTTATCAAATTGAGGGAAAGAACTTCTATTCCTATTTTCTTCAGAGTTTTTTTTTTTTTTTAAATCATGAATGGAATTTGGACTTTGTCAAAAGCTTTTCTTGCATCTATTGAGATAATCATGTGAGTTTTGTCCTTGTTTCTGTTAATGTGATGTATTGCATTTATTGATGTATGTATGTTGAACCATTTCTGCATCCCTGGAATGAATCCTATGTGATCATGATGTATGATCTTTTTGATGATTTGCTGCATTCTGATGCCAGTATCTTATTGAAGATTTTTGCATCTCATTAAAGAGATTGTTCTGTAGTTCTCTCTTTTGGTTAGCCTTTTTCTCCGTGTGTGTGTGTGTGTGTGTGTGTGTGTGTGTGTGTGTTTTAAATCAGGGTAATGCTCACTTCGAGCAATGAATTTGGGAGTACTGCTTCCCTTTTGATGTCATTAAAGAGTTTGAGGAATATTGGTATTAGATCTTCTCTGAAGTTCTTGTAGAATTCAGCAGTGTCGGGGCCTGGGCTTTTTTTTTTAGTTAGTAGATTTTATTTTTTCTTCAGTTTCATTGATTGATATTGAATTATTCAAGATTTTTATATCTTTTTAATTCAACTTTGGTAATTCATATGTATCTAGGAATCTATCCATTTCTTCTGAATTTTCCATTTTATTAGAGTACGGGTTCTTAAAGTAGTTACCAATGATCTTCTGGATTTCTGCAGAATCCGTTGTGATTTTGCCCTTTGAATTTCTAATTGCATGGATTTGGGTCTGGTCGTTCCTTATTTTGATAAGGTTGGCTAAGGGTTTGTTTTTTTCAGTCTTTCAAAGAACCAACTCTTTGATTCATTGATTTTTTTTTGTATTGCTTTTTAAGTCTCAATTATATTAATTTCTGCTCTGATCTTTATAATTTTCTTTCTTGTACTTGCTTTGGGTTTGGATTGTTCTTGTTTTTCTAGAACCTTGAGGTATACCATTACATTATTTATTTGAGCTCGCTGTGTTTTTGTGATGTGAGAATTCACTGCTGTAAACTTCCCTCTGAGGACTGCTTTCAGGGTGTGCCCAAGGTTCTGGTATGTCGTACTGGCATTATTGTTTATTTTTAGGGAATGTCTAATTTCTTCTTTAATTTCATCTGCACCCCTTTGATTATTCAAGAGAGTGTTGTTTAATTTCCATTTGTTTGCACAGTTTGGTGTCTTTTGCCATTGCCTTTAATTTCATTGCACAGTGATCGATAATATGCATGGGATATTTTGATTCTTTGTATTTACTTAGGCATGCTTTATGGGTTAATATGTGGCCTATTTTGGAAGAAGTCCCATGTGCTGCTGAGAAGAATGTGTATTCTGTTGTTGGGTGGAATGCTCTGTAGATGTCTGTTAAGTCTATTTGTTCAAAGGTTTATTTCAACTCTGATAGATATTTCTTTGCTACTTTTTTGTCTAGTTGATCTGTCCATTTGCGATAGTGGGGGATTGAGGTCCCCATTACAATTGGTTTTTTTTTTTTTTTTTTTTTTGGTGCTGGGACTCGAACTCAGGGCCTTGTGCTTGCAAGGCAAACTCTCTAACCACTGAGCTAAATCCCCAGCCCCACTCCTTACAATTGTGTTGGTGCTTATGTGACTTTTCATGTCCATTTGTGTTTGTTTTACGAAGTTGGGTGTGTCAGTATTTGGTACATTATATATTTGTGATTGTTCCTGTTGAATTGTTCCCTTAACCAGTATATAGTGACCTTCTTTGTCTCTTCTGATCATTCTTGGCTTGAAATCCACACTGTCTACAGTTACAATAACTATTTTTGCTTTTTTCCAGGTTCATGTTGCATGGAGTATTATTTTCCATCCTTTGGCTTTCAGTCTATAAATTTCTTTTTGGGTTAAATATGTTTCCTGTATGCTGCATATTGTTGGGCCTTGTTTCTTGATCCATTCTGCTTATCCATTTCTTTTGATTGGTGAATTGAGACCATTCACATTGACAATTACAACTGATAGGTATTGACTTATTGTTGTCATTATATTATTTTCCTGCTTTTGGTTCCCTTTCCTTTCTTTCTATTTACTTGCTCACCTTGCCTGGTGGATTCATTCTATCAGGCTTTTTGGCATTGTCATTTTCATTGTCTCTTTCTAGGATATTGTTGAGAATTTTTTGGAGTGGTTATTTGGCAGTCATAAATTTCTTTAGGTGCTTTTGATCATGGAAGTATATTATTTCTCCATCAGTTTTGAAAGGTAATTTTATGGGATAAGTCAATCTGGGTTGGAAGTTGTTTTCTTTTAGGGCTCTAAACACTTCACTCAATGCTCTCCTTGACTTTAGGGTTTGTGTGGAGAAGTCTGCTGTGATTCTGATGAGTTTTCCTTTATAGATGATTTGTTTCTTTCCTCTAACAGCTTTTAATATTCTGTTCTTCTGTTGAATTTCTAGAATCTTGATTATTACAGTTCTTTTCTGATCATGACTCTTCAGGGTTCTATATGCCTCACTTATCTGTATGTCAAATTCTTTTTCCATGCTTGGAAAGTTTTCTGCTATTACTTCTGTAAACAGGATATTTATAGACTCACTAATCATTTGTTTTATGAGTCATTAGCTCTTTAATTATCTCTGCAATTATCTCTGCTTTGAATTCACCAAGCGTCTTACTGATCAGTTTTGTTACTTCACTGCTACAATTTCAGATATTCTGGCTGTGTGGCATTTGCTTTCTTCCCCCTTGATGCCTGCTGGATTTGCTTTAGGGGAGTTGGGAGCTTTAGGGTGCATTTTGCTTCTGTGTTTTCTCATTTTCTGTCTTTTTTCTGTTTATTTGTTTTCTGTGCTGAGACTTGCAAATTGGTTATGGTAGATAGCTTTATTGCTAGTCTTGAGACCTCTTTAGGCAATAACTACTCTTCAGAGATGTCCTCTGGGCATACAGGCCTTCAGGTCTTTGTTCCAGGATCCAACCACCCTTAATTATGAGGGAGAAAGGTTGCAGCCTATTTGGTTTAGTACCCAGTTCATTGGGAATGGGCTGCAGTAGTGTTTATGACCCCCAGGCAATCTAGATATTGACATTCAGCAAAAGTCAATTGATATTAACAACTATGATACCTACTTTGGCTAAAGTATTAAAATCAGCAACAAGAACAGCATCAAATACAAACTAGATAATGACAAACTCTAAGAACTAATGCTGTATCATCTTTAACCACAGAAATGAGATCTATAGTTAGAGTACAAACTCTCAGACAAACCAGATATTGATATACAGTAAATATCTATTCAATAGAGCAATTTTACCTCCATTCGCAATAGAACAGTGTTCAACTATAGTATAATATAGTTAACCATCTACAGATTCATAAAGGTTAATGGTTATACTAGTAAGAATATAGGTTGTGGGAAATGGGAGCATGAAAAAACAGATTTTCAAAAGTAATGCAATGGAAGATGGGAAGAAACAGAGAGAGTAAGAAAAGAGAGAGGAGAGAGAGATAAGAGAGACAGAAGGAGAGACAGAGACACAGAGAGAGACCAAATCAAATGAACAAAGTAATATCTAAAAATGAGGAACAAGAAAATGAGTGTTAAAACTTCAAATTCCACAAAAACAATGTAAAAACTATATCAATAGAGGAGAAAGGAATATTGAATCAAAGGGAGAAAAAAAATCCTACATGTTTCCATATGAGTGTTTTTCTTCCAGAACCTGAAGTTTTAATCCAACAAGTCACATTCCTCTCTGCCCCTCTTTATAGCCTGTGAATTTGTATGGTGAGCCCTCTATTCAAAGGGTCCCCCCTTCTGTAAACCCCTGTCCATCCCAAACATCCAAACTAGCACACAGGCCCGGGAAGGTATGGGGTACTGGACTCTGGGTGAAGAGTCCAGCTGGTTGGGGACTAGTGCTGGGTACCAAATGGATAGTCTGGTGGTCACACGACTGGGTCAAAACACCAGACAGAGACTTGTGCCAGCTTGGGGTACCCAGAGAGACCCAGGTGTGCCCAGGACTGATGTGAGGAGATTCTGCTGGTCGCATGGAGGACAACAAGCACTGGATAGAGTCTCACATGGGCCTGGGGCACCAGGCAGACTGTTAAGTGGTTCTGAGAGCCAGGCAGAGATTGCAAGGAATGGGAGCATGAGAAAAAAAAAAAAGAAGAATTCGAAAAATTGAGCAATGGAAGGTAAGAAATGGATAGAACAGGAATGAAAGATCCTATTAAGGAGTAAAATAAAATTAATAGTATTAGATAACAGTAACAGAAAAAAACCAACAAGAAGATGGGTAAATAATAAGGAACAGAGATCCCTTATCGGGCACTGGACTCCTAGAGGGCTGGGGACTGGCCTAATGTGCCCGGCAGAGACTCCAGCAGTTCTGAGCTGCTCAGCCGAGACTCAGATACTTCCGGGACAGTGGCAAAGTGCAAGGTGGATCCTCCAGTGTGACCAGGGGGAGGGCGGGATACGTGGTACCGAGTGGGGGCTCCAGAAGCCTGGGGCACCAGGCAGAGCCTTGTGCAGGGCTGGGGCTTTCTGTGGTGACCCAGGCTGCCCAGGACTGCTGTTGGATGCTAGACAGAGTCTGGTGGGTCTAGGCATGGCACAGGGAAGTGAGCACTGGGTGGAACTCAAGTGATTGCAGGATGCCAGGCATGGACGCAAATGGGCCTGGTGTCAACTCTAGGTGTCAGATGGGGGTCCCGGCAGGCCTGGGACCTACCTGAGGCAGACAGCGGTGACTCAGGCATGCTCAGGGCACATGGTTGGGACCTAAATGGGCCCAATATTGATGTGAAGTATCAGATGGTGACTCCAGGCACAAGCAGCTAGGTGGACTCATTGGTTACCATTCATTTGTTTATCCTCCAGCTGTGTGAGGGCGGGCTGGTGGGGAGGGAGCTTCCACTGCCCTTGGTGAATGCTGGCTAGGATGCTGCAGGGTTGCGGCTTCCTCGGTGACTAGAGAGGGGATGATAGGGCAAAGGGGCCCGTATACCCTGAGTCTATCTTCGGAGCTAGTCTCGGCAGCGCTTCTTGATTCCCTTTGGCTATTTGGCAAGTTCTCAAGATGACTGTTCTTGGGGTGGGCAAGGACGGGGGCCCTGCTGACTGGTCCTGTCAGACAACTTCCTTTCTTTTTAAGTGCTATCCAGATTTTTGTTTGCTCTACATGTATCTTCTTTCAAATTGTTTTTCTGTATCAGGGTCTATGTTCCTCCCCTGCTTCTGGTTACGTGGGTTTTTAGTTGGTGTTCCCTGAATCTGATATGACTCCTCCTCTATTCAGCCATGTTGGGTTTCACCTTTTACAAATTTTTTTTCAGCTCTAACTCTACCTTATCCTTCTAGTTATAGTAATCTATTACTTGTTTATTGTTATTATTGCTTTCTGTTTCATATTTTAGATTTAAGAAGAACAAATTGATTGGCCTAGCTAATTTTTTCAAGCCAGCCCGTACAGGCAGCTTATGTCCTTGGAACAGATCTTTCTCCTCACCCCACCACAAAACATTGTCTGTAGAAGGGGGAGGGAAGACAGGTAGAAAATATGACTACTTAGGCAGCACCAGCTGTGGGCAGGGCTATTCACTTAGAACAGAGTGTGGGTAAATTTGTACCTTACTAGCATACCCATGAAGGAAAATTATAGTGGTCCACAAGAGCTTAAGACAATGCAATCTATCATAAAGTTGGAGAAAGGAAAATGGCCTGTGGTAAAGAAAATGAACATGGCGAGTCAATTTAAGCTTGAGAAAGGGCCTTAGGCCTGAAAAAAATAGGAAGGCAGGGGCTCCCTCATGGGGACATTTCTCATGTATCTTGTATATGGGCCAGACATTTTACATTCATTCACTTCTTCTGATTTCATATTATCCCCGAGGAGTAATCATTCCGAACTCAATTATGCAGATGAAGAAAGCGGAACCCAAAGAGTAACTCCAGAAGACAATGAGGGTTACTCCAAAAGAAAAGCAGACCAGAGATTCCCACTTCCTCTTCTGCATGCCCTCCACGGGGGAAAGGGGGATAGGAGGGTGTGTGGAGGCGCACAAGGGATCACGCCTCATCTAGGGGCCGCGGTGCCACTCTGTGTCCAGAGCCTTCCACAGGGGACAGAATGGGCATGGGGGTGTCAGGTGCT
>PVJO010028643.1:0-17841 GCA_004026905.1 Hystrix cristata
CTCCTCCTCCTTCCTGTGATGGGTTCAAACGCAGGTCTCGTGCATACCAGACGAGCACTCTATGGCCGAGCTACCTCTCCTGCCTCCCAATTCCCTTTTTTCACAGACTTACTGAGGTATAACTCACATACAATAAAACTCACCCATTTCAAACCCACACAGCTACAGTCATCTGTTTCTGGACAAAGCAGGCAAAAATAAAGGTGGGAGAAAAGACACCATCTTGAAGGAATAGGGCTGGGAAAACTGGATATCTACTTGTAGAAGACTGAAACTAGATCCCTCTCTCTTACCCTGTACAAAATTCAATTCATAATGAATCAAAGGCGCAGGTATAAGACCTGAAACTTTGAACTGCTTGGAGAAAACATAGGGGAACACTCGAAGTCAGAGGCACAGGCAAAGACCTCCTGAATAGGACTCCAATAGCACAGAAGAGAATAGCAAGAATCAACAAATGTGACCACTTCAAATTAAAAAAGTCCACACAGCATGGGAACAACCAACAAAGTAAAAAAGAGACAGCCTACAGAGTGGGAGAAACTCTGCCAGCTACTCTTCCAATAGAGGATTTATATATCTAGAGTATATAAAGAACTCAAAAAACACCAAAAAACCAAACAGCCCAATCAGTAAGTGGGCAAATGAATTGAACAGACACTTCTCAAGAGAAGAAGTACAAATGGCCAGTAAGTATATGAACATCTTTAGCCATTAGGGAAATGCAAATCAAAACTACATTGAACCAAGTGTGGTGGCACATGCCTGTAATTCCAGCCTCAGGAGGCTGAGGCAGGAGAATCACAAGTTTGAGGCCAGCCTGGGCTACATAGTGAGTTCAAGCCCAGCTAGAACTACATGCAAGACCCTGTCTCAACAAACAAACATAACTACCTTGAGATTCCATCTCACCTCAGTCAGAATGACTATTGTCAAGAACACAAAAACCAATAAACGCTGGTGAGGAAGTGGGGAAAAAGATACTCTTCTATGCTCCTGGTGAGAATGTAAATTAGTACAGCCACTATGTAAATCAGTGTGGCAGTTCCTCAAAAACTGTAAATTGAGCCACCATTTGATTCAGCTATACTGCTCCTTGGTATATACTCAAAGGAATTAAAGTCAGCACACTACAGGGGTATCTGCATAACCATGTTTACTGTGGCACGATTCACAATAACTAAGGTATGGAGCAAGCCCAAGTGTCCATCAACAGATGCAGGAACAAAGAAAATGTGTGCCAGGCATGGTGGTATATGTCTGTAATCCTAGCACTTGGGATGCTGAGGCAGGAAGATTGCCATGAGTGTAAAGGCCAGCCTGGGCTACATAGTGAGACCCTGTCTTAAAAAAAAAAAAAAAGGAAAGAAAAAAAATATATACGGGGGCTGGTGATTTAGCTCAGTGGTGAGAGTGCTTGCCTCTCAAAGCTCAAGGCCCTGAGTTCGAGCCCCAGCACCAAAAATATATATATATATATATATGTATATATACACACACACACATACACACACAATGGGATATTATTTAGCAATAAAGAATAAAGAAATTTGAAGGAAAATGGATGGATCTGGAGATCATGTTTAGAGAAATAAGGCAGATTCAAAAGACAAATGCAGTATATTCTTACTGAATGTGAAATCTATAAAAGAATACAAGAAAGTAGAAGGGACTATGGAGGAGAAGTGTAAGACCAGGTAATGGGAGGATAGATATGATCAAAATAGACTGACCATTCTCCCCAAAAGAAAAGAATATGAAACTAGAAGGGAGGACTGGACAAGGGGTATGGGTGGGTGAGAATGACCAAACTATGCTGTATACACATATTAATCTGCCAAGATGAAACCCATTAATCTGCATAGCCAATATGGACTAATAAAGATGTTAAACAAAAAAAAATTCTCACCCATTAAAGGTGAACAACTCGAAGTTTTAGTGTGTTCACTAAATTATGCAACCATCATCACAATCTAAAGCCAGAATAGGAGGCACCTCCCTGCCTAGAAGCCCTGTACCCATTCACATTTGGGGCCCCATTTCCCTGTCCCCGTCCTAGGCAGCTACTCATCTCCTTTCTGTGCCTGTGGACATGTGTATTCTGCACATAGAATCGTAGAGTATGATTTTAAGGGTGAAGCAGATTGCTACTGACTCTTTGACTTTGTCCATGTTTTAGCATGAGTAAGTACTTTATTCCCTATTATTGCTGAATAATTGTTGTTTGGATATTGTTATGGCTTGTGTCTAGGTGCCCCCCCCCAAAGACTCATTTGGTCATAGTTGGGGCTTTTCAGAGATGGCTGGATCTAGACTGTATGATGCTAGAATGAAGGGTATGTGACTACTAAATCAGTCTACTGATTGGTTTGGCACAGTTCTGGGTAGGATTAAGGGTGTCTCACTCTGGGTGTGAGTGCTACCCACCCTAATGGCAGTAGCCTGGATAAAATATAACAGACAGAAAGAGGGTCACTGCTTGCTGCTTGGATGCTTCTGCTGCCTTCTGCCTGTCATGAACTGTTTCTCCTCTGTGATGCCTCTCTGCCATGCCACCCTGCCTTAGAGCCAGCTGATAATGGATTGAAACCACTACAAACTGTGGGGCAAAATAAATCTTTCCTCCTTTAACTTTGGGTGTTGGGTATTTTGTCTCAGGAATGAGAAATGTAACTAAGATAAATATACTACATTTTACCTATCCATTCATCAGCCACAGGACATTCAGGTTATTTCCACTTTGGGGCTATCATAAATAATGCTGTTCTGAATGCTGATGTACAAATTTTTGCACCAATGTTTTCATTTCTTTTACATACAAATCTATGATTATAATAGCTAGATCATATGGTAACTATAGCTAACATTTTGAGGATCTGCCAAACTCTTTTCCAAAGGGGTGTACTTTTACAACCTCACTAGCAATGAATTAGAGTTTGAATTAGCATATGAGGTTCATATCGTCACTAACAGTTACTGTTGTCTCTATTATATTCATCCTCATAGGCATAAAGTGGCATCTTCTTGTGGTTTAGATTTGCATTTCCCTGATGGACGAAGATGTTGGGCACTTTTCCATCTGCTTACCGAAAGCTCAAATTCCTACTTGTACATTACAATGAAATCTGAGTTATTTGAGGACTGTGCTAAAGTAACAACTTTCCAATGAATAAAGCCTGAGTTTTGGTGGCCAAGTGTCCTTCCGAAGGCCCAGATCACTGATAGCATTGAGCTGGCTTTTGTAAACAATCATGAGAACATCCTTGGACGTGAGCCCTATGTTGTTAGAGAATGTTGCTGGACATCCAGCTTGCGCATGACCCTAATAGGAAGAGTGTTTTCTTGACTCGAAACGTCATTCCTCCAGCTCTCAAGTCAGGAAAGTTATCTTTTAAGGATCCCGCTTCAGGACTCTCATTAAGATAGCCGGCCAGTGTTGGCTTTGTAGTTGCCTGTGGCAGAACACCACATGAGAGAATCATGTGCAGTAAAATAAAAAAGTGCCCCATCAAGAATCAGAGTTGGAGCCGGCCATTGTGGAGCATGCCTGTAATCCCAGCACTCAGGAGGCTGAGGCAGGAGGATCGCCAATTCTAGCCCAGCCTGGGCTACATAGCAAGACCCTGTCTCCCAAACAAAATGACGTTATGTAAAGCAAATCCCACCTATCATATCATATAAATATTACCAAAAAATTTCAATATCGTTAAATAAGTCTTAGTTTGGCAATTGGTTTAGAAAACATTTTTCTGATACCTACATTTTAAAATAAATAAATAAATAACCATTTGATGGAGAGTCTGGGGTCTCCATGTCATATTTGTGTGCTATTGTCCAGAAAATGCAATGTGGATGAAGATTCACCAAACAAGCTCTATATTTTGGTAAACTACATCCCATCATCATGGAGAACTACTTGTTGTCAAATAAAGTAGGAAAAAAATGATTTCAAAGTCTTTCCCAAAAAGAATTATTCATGTAACCAGTGATTCACAGAACATGAGATCAGTTTTTACATTTTCTGTTCTAAGGTGCCATAAAATGTGTTTCAACTCTTGTGAAAATCCAGAAGGTCTGTAAGATTTTAGAGGTAGTAAGAACATTAGAGGAGTTCAGAACCAAATGCTAAAATTTATAGTGGTCGTGGTAGAATAGGGTTAGGAGTGATGTATCTTTAAAGGTTTTTGTAGTCTGTGGGGAAAATTAATGTGAAAAAGAGCAGGTTAGCCTTTCATTACTGTAACAAATACGAGAGGCAGTCATTTTTAAAAAGTAAAGGTTTATTCTGGCTCAGTTTTAGATGTTTCAGTCCGTGAGGAGTTGGCATTTGAAGGATAAGCAGGAGTTTCCCTGTGGCAAATAGAACCACAGAGAAGGAAGGGAAAATGAACCATCTACTTTGGTTTCTTTCCCCCCATCATTTTTAAAATTGACACAGGAATTGTACATATTTGATGGGTGCCTCTTATCTTTTGGTACACATATAGATTGTATAATGTTCAAATCAGGGTAAGTGTATCCACCCACAAACATCTGTCCTTTCTTTGTGGTGAAAATACTCAGAATCTTTTCTTCTAGGTTGTTCAAAATATACTGTATGTGAACATTACGTATGGTCACCAGAACTTCTATGGAACTTGTTGACCGACCCGAGCCTATGCCTCCCTCCTCACGCTCTCCCCAGCCTCCGGGAGCCACTGCTGCTCTCTGACCTGGGAAAGGAAGGTTGTTTAGGGTTCCTGGGTGTTTTGAAAGCTAGGTGAGGAGTTTGGATGTTATTGTTATACATACTCCAGAAGAGCACGAATGGCTCTCCGCTATGCTTAGACTGACGCGCATCGTCTCCATAAAGCTCAACGTGTATTCTCAACCTGTAATCTGCTACAAATGCTAAGACTGCCTGTAGAAAATCAGCTTTGTCATTTCATCAAAAGCTGAGCCATGGGGCTGTGATTTTTTTTTTTCCTTTCTTTTCAGGATCTTTTTGATCAACTCACTCCAATGTTAAAATAATCCAGCTAGCTAAATCCCACAAAACTGAGGTTTTGCACGTCGAATAGGAAAGTAAAGCAGAACAGCCAGGCTTTCTCTCAAGGTCATCAGTGCTTGGCCTTTGGTTTCATCTTATCTGTTGTTTTCTCTCTTCAACATTTGACAGAGGCAGAAAATCAAGCCCGTTGAAAGCTGCAGTGTAGTTAACTGAAAAACACAACAACCAGAGCCCCACCTCCCCACCCCAACCTATCAACTTTTAAAAGACGGTGGCTGCTTGTTTTCCTGCCAGAAGAAATTCTCACACTCCTACACAGTATGTTACTTCTTGGCACATCTATGCTCAGTATTCTTGTGGGAACCACCTTGAAGAGCTAACGTGCACTCAAAACTTCGGCTTTCCTGATATATTTCAAGGAAAAAGGAACTCTTGCAAAACAGCTGCTCAGAATTTTCATCGTTACTTCTTACTCCAATGCTGCGTTTCGGTTGCCCCATCTATTTCCCGGGAAAAATTACAGCACGTATTTTATAACGCTGCCCAGAGTCATTGGTGTTTTGAAGATCTGCCAAATTTCCCAAGTCACAAAACAAACCTCCAGTTAAACCTGTAAACCTCGAGTTTCTTGCATTTTCAAAACTTTCAAAAGGCTTTTCTTTTCTCTTTCAACCACCTGCCGTAGGCAGTGCTGTGTCGTTCTGAGGACACACACATCCCATGCCAGTGGGGCACGTCAAAGTGTCAATTGATCTTGTCTGTGCCAAAACACTTCGCTGGACAATAACTTGAGTTTTACCTGTTTCTTTTTACAATAGTGAATATTCCCTCATTCCAACAATGACAAAAAAAATGTTTTGGAGGGATTCAAATGTTTAAATAAACATAGCTTCAATTTTAAAAGACTTTAACTTTCTTGCAGAAAGCTGTGAAATGGCCTGTTTCCAAAAATCACCTATTTTTTTAGATATTTAGATATAAAATCTAAATTTCTCAATTTCTCCTGGGATTCGCTGCTAAACTGTATGCTGAAGGTGAGGTTTTAAAAAAGAATTGCGAGAGGCTGTAGACACGCAGATGAAGAGCCAGCCACTTCCCTGAACATTTATTCCCACCACTGCAATTCCAGCTGTGGAATGTTGGGGGAAGCCCATGTTCCGTTTTGGGGAAGAAAAGCAAACTTTCAGAAGTGGCAGTTAAATAAAGGTAGAAACCCTGCTGTCATGGCTTGTGTCTAGATGTCCCCCCAAAGCTTCATGCAGTCATAGGTGGGGCTTTTCAGCGGTGGCTGGATGTAGAGTGTGTGACGCTGGAACTGATTCATGGTGCGATGCTAGGTTACGGGTGTGAGTAGCCTGGATACAATATAGGGGACAGAAAGAGGCTTGTCGCTTGTCTCCTGCTCGTTGCACTGTTTCCTCTCTGCGATGCCCCTCTGCCCTGCCACCCTGCCTTGGAGCCAGCCACCTATGAACTGAAACTTCTACAAACTGTGAGCTAAATAAACCTTTCCTCTTTTAGCTTTGGGTATCAGGTAATTTGTCTCAGCAATGAGAAAAAGTAACTAAGACACTTGTCAAATCGTGAGAAAAACATCAGGCAAAAAAATCCCAATAGAAAAACATTATATAAACCCCTGATCAACATTCTTCAAACTGCCAAGGTGATCAAAAACGAAGGAAGCCTGAGAAATGAAGTTTGTAATAGCCACAAGGCGCTGAAGGTGACATGGTAATTAAATGTAATGTGGGGGCCTGGATGAGTTCTGGGACAGCAAAAAGACATTAGGGAAAAGTAAGGAAATCTGAATAAATTATGAGGCTTTCATTAGTAACACCATTACCAACACTGGCTCATTAATGACAAATGTACCAACCTAATGTAAGACGCTGAGGAAGCTGTTATAGGGATGTGGAGTATAGAAGAATCCTAACTATTCCGCAATGTTTTCTGTAAATCATATTCTAAAGTTAGGTTTACTAGGGGAAAACAGTGATAATGTGTCGGTTGGTTTTTAAGACATCACTTAAAAGACAACAGCAGGACTATACAACTGGAGGACCCAGGAGTCCAGACACAGGCAGCAACTGTTAACAGCAGCAGAAAAATTAGTAGTTCTTTTTTCTTCTTCCCATGTCAGAACAGATTACCTGCCTGAGAACTCCCTTAGAGGAAGGCCACATCTCCATCTTTAGTAAAAAAAAAAAAAAAAAAAAGTTTACAGACTAAGGCAAAGGACTGCTGGAGATCTGCCAAAGTAGATTCTTGTTACCTTCAATACACAAAATTTTGTCCTTGCAAGCACAAGGGCCCAAGTTAGATCCCCAGCGCCAAAATTTGTTTTCAGGCTTAAAACTTACCATCTCCTTTACATTTTACATGTATCAAATTGTTAGTTTAAATAACATCATGGTATCAAATCATTTATACATTTTTATTAAATGTCAGTAATTTTTACAAAGCAAATATTAATAGCAAGAGGCAAAAATTTCTGGCAAAATGTTTACAAAAGCAAAAAGCCTTCATGAACAGCAACTCATTTTATAAAATCAAACCAACCATGTCACTTTTAGATCTCCTTTAGAAATAACTTATTGCCAATCCTGAACTGAAGCACTGACCAAAAAAATTTACAACAGTATCATATAATGTGCTTAGTTCTTGGAAGGTTATAAAAAGATATATGTAAAAACCCTAAGCCACAAATATTATACAGAGCTAATACAGATCATGTTTTGTTAGGTACAGTATGTAAGAGGTTGTAACAAAATATACTTTTGGATAAGGCTTCTTGTGTAAATGAGCTCTCAACCATAGAATAGACAAAAGCCACTTAAAACATTTTGCGATTCTGCTTTCAAGTAAGAGGTAAAGAAAGGGTAAATGGCATAGTTTGTTGCACTATTATATTAACTTAACAAGTATTAATCCCTTCCCCCTCCCTTTGATTCCTGGTGTAATCAAACAGGCATAGACCGAGGACAAATCATTACTTAGTATGGTAAGAACATTATAAACAAGTTTTTCAAGTACAAACTAAGATCACATACCAAGTAGTTTATTTCTATCAGTGACATTCTCACTGAATGAAAAGTCAGGCCATCATGGGTCCCAGACTCCAATCCATCTGTGGAAATGCATTATTAACAGCAGATTTGTATAGGTCACAATTATCAACTCAGAAAATATTGCCATATCCTTACTGCTTTCAAAAAAAAAAAAATCAAAGTTTTGTGTAAGTTCTGGCATTTGAAACCAGATAGTTATACCTGAATGGTGAACATATTAATTTAAATACTAACTATACATTCATGATAGACATAATAATGCTAGTGGTACAGACACTGTACTTCAAATGATGTCAATAATCACCTGGCAGCCTGAGGCTAGTATCTACCTGATGGTATTGAAGAAGCCAAAGGATAACTGATTTAAAATATTCTGCTCACGTATAAATTTATTAAGCCCTAACCTCGTACCATAAAATAACGGGTGCGTGCTGAATCACATGCTTTACCTGCAACATGGAGACACATACACACCCACTTGTAATCTCGTCCCTCTTCATGTTTACTATATTCTAGATGGAAAAGCCAACTGGTATTCTAGCATTAAAGGAAGGAAAGAAGGAAAGGAGGGAGGTGTGGGGGAGAGAGAAAAAAATAGTACTTTTAATCAAGCAGCACAACACAAAAGTATCATGTTGTTATTTCACATGCTGAAACGATGGGAAAAAGACCAAAGCAACTAGTACTGTAAGATTTCCCAACGAAAAGGCACGTGCAAAAGTTGTTCTTGATTCCTCAAATAAAACTAAAAGAAAGGGTAACAGAGTGACTTCTCTAGATTTATTAGGGAGTTTGTTACAAATGTTTGGCTTGGTTTCACAGGCATGATTCCATGGATTCAAACAAGAAATTAAGATTTAACACTGCTATTTAGCCTTCTCATTACATATACAGAAATAACATTGCTACAAATGGCAGTGGAGAAAATCTTATTTCAAATGGTTTGTTTGCGGTTTTGTCTAGATGTATCATTAAATAATGAAAGCACCAATTTGAGGGTTTTTCAAATAGTGATTTGAGTTTCAGAACATAACAGCGTAATTTGGTAACTTTATTCTTTATATAAGGCATAACCAGACGTGCAGTAAGGCTGAAAAATACACTTTATCAAAAGCAGAAGATCCAAGTATTTAAGTACATGTTGAAAGTTAAGGTTTAATTACAGGGCACAAGATTTCTATTTAAATCAATACTTCTAATCATTTCTGGTATTAAGGTGGTCTTGTTACCTTCTACGTTAAGCACTGCCACCAACTGAACAAAGATTTCTGTGAACAGCCTGTATTTGTAAGGTTAACCACAGGACTTTCTCTAAAGTATTAGTCAACACAACTTGAAATGATCTTTTTCATTCCTCACTGTATTCCTCAGTTGCAGCTGCACTCCAGCTGTCAAGCGCCCTTCCCACATAATAATATTGCAATGAAGGTTCAACTGAATACCATACTTGGCAGAAAGCAACAATACAGACTCTTAAAATAATATTTAAATGGTAGAGGCATGCCTCAAATTGCTCAGGTTTTAAGAAAGCATCTGAAAAAACTGTAACAATTAAGGTCTAAATTGTTGATCTTTGACTTATAAGGCAACTCTGTATACTATAAATTTCTTCAACATCAACAAAGATGAGTGGTATTTCTTCAGATCAATGAGAAGGCATTGAGAATTAAGAACAGAAAGTAATATAAAAGAATTAGGCACGTTTTATTCCAAATCATAATGTAAGATTTGGAAAATTGAATATACCAAAGAGTTTTAAATCTGAGTTACTTTTTAAGAGATTGAGGGGAAGTACGTGAAAATTACGAGCACCTTTTAAATTCTGCTCCTTAAATTTCATCTCTCTTTTCATATAATGGTACTTCAATTAAAAAAGGATCTAGTTTTCATGATACAGTTAAAAGACTCCTTTCAAATGGTTTAAAAATATAGTACACAAAAACATGTGGGACTAAAGTTTTTGGACCTTGTAATGCTACTGAATGTCTAAACAAACCTGTTAACTAGAATATAAGTACTTCACTGCCTCAACATATATTCTAGGTTTTAAAGAATGGAGATTCTGAGACATTACATGCATCAAAAGAAAACTGCAAATACCTGAAATGGCAGCATATCTAGTTGGCGATTTAATATTTCTTGGTAGTAGTGAAAATGGAGAAGCCTGGCGATTTCTGCTTTGTCAGGCAGTATTTATTGTTATCACAGACCTCAAATATAATTTAAACAAGCCTAAGTGTCCACTTTCTACAGGGAACTGACTTCACCTTCACTGGAGTTCAATGTTTTGCCCACTCAATAAAACTAAGTGCTACTTTTTTTTTTTTTGTGCTACTTTTACACAGACAACCAAACAGACCAAATGTTACCATGCACACATTCAGATAGGTACTCATTAGCACAGGGTTATGCTAACCCTGTGAATTTAAACAGTGTATTCTTTTTGGCAAAAGGCACTAGATGTAGAGCTATTCAAACATGCACGGGTTGTATTATGAACATTATGATGTTGAACGACATGTCTGAAGCTCATGTATACCAAGGCATGAACACACTGGAATTCACATGGATATTACGATACTGAAACTTCAAATGCAAGAAAAGTTAGGTATGTCAAGAACAAATCCCTGGCTAGCACACTGAAAGGCCCAGCTCTCACACCTGACAGAAACAGAACAAAAGCCACTGACTTAGAAAGGCTGGGTGATCCACAATGCTGACTAATCTTTCAAGGAGCAATAAAACACCTGAGAACACAGTCAGCTATACAGTAAAGTAACAGATATCACAGTTGTAATCACAATTTTCAAGAAAAGGAGAAAAGCTGTCAGACTCTGCAAACTCTCACCAGCCTTGTACATCTGTATCGCTAATCCAATTTTAATGCTACATATAACCCACCTGGCAACATTTTTAGTACTGCAAACCAGCCACTCTGCTGAGTTCACTATGAAGGAATCATTCTGTACTTGCAAAGCTACTTCACGGGCATGGTTTAAATTTGGTAAGCAGTGAGGGGAGGTCAAATGTAATCATCTTGGGGTGTGAAGTGAAAAAGATTACTTATCCTTAGAAGCACTCTTGAGACATTTAAAATGTACTTCCACAAAATTGGCATCTCAGAAACAATAATTATACAAACAGTTATATACTGTATCTTTTAACAACATGCCAATGAACAAGAATTTCAAATAATACCTTCTTGAATAGTTTGATGTGAAAATACTGCCTTTGGCAAGCTTCAAATAAACAAAAGAACCCTTAAATGCCACAGTTTGGAGTTGTTGGGGACTGGACAGGGAGCAAAAAAAGAGGCAATAATGCAAAACTGATTTCCTGCAGTAAGGAGCGAAATCAGCTGGGACAGGACTTAAAAGCAACACACACGGCATTCTGGAACAGGTATGTTGTTTCTGTTAAAGTTGCCTGCAGTTTACAGTTGCTGCAGTGGCCAAAATATTCCACTCATGGCACATTAAATAACACGATAATCAAACATGAAAAAGGCAAATTATATTTCACTCATTACTTCTGATCAAAATACTATGTATAGTATTTGCTTATCTTTTGCTCCCTGGTACCATTTGTCAACTCTTTCACATCAGACCAGAAATCCTTATGTAAACTTTAAAACATTAAGAACATTACCTTCAGAAAGCACAGAAATTGAAAGGGAAGAAAAAAAAAGACACAAAAAACAAGCTGTTGTGTATGTAAGCAATTACAAACACATGAAGGCTAGACCTATGTAAATTGACAAACTGCCATTCCTTAGATCAAACTTTTTTCCAATAGCCCTTTCAAAATAGTCACCCTAAAGCGAGGCAGTAAAGGTCACTGCCCTGTGTAAGGCAGACTGAAGATCTCTCACTTGTACAGCTGAATATTCCTAACCTCATTCCTACAGGTTATTTATCATACTGTCTATACTTGACACTACAGAAGAATTCATAGGAAAAGTGGAAGAACGAAAAGCCTGACATACACCTAGTTTGCAGCTAGCCAGGTTAGGTGTGGACTTGAATGGAAGCCATGGTGAAACGGATCAAAGCCTAAATTCCAGCAGATACTGGTGATATGTTATTCAGCAGCCATTAGCCACAAACCAAAGACGCGGAAGGACTAAGATTACCTAGAATCAAGATTTTTCTAATTCCTGTTGTAAACTGCTATTTTTAAAAATAAAACATAACAGAGAAAACAATCAAAAACACAAAAAGATACTAAAATAGCAAGTCTTCTGTACATCACTGTAGCATAAGCTGCTTGAGGTTGTCATGAAGAATAGTATCCTTCACATCACGGAAAACAAGGCGGATGTTCTCTGTGTTGATGGCGGTGGTGAAGTGGTGGTACAAGGGCTTCTGCTGCTGGTCCCGGCGTTTATTCCGGAAACATTCCACCAGGAATTTTTGGACGTCTCTTAAGCAGTGTGGATCGCCTTCAAATTCTAGGAAATAGTCTTTGATGCTCACAATTTGCACTTTCTCCTCAAGCAAGTCTGTCTTGTTTAAGAAGAGAATTATAGAGACGTTGCTGAAAACCCGGTTATTGACGATTGTTTCAAAAATGTTCAGAGATTCTGTAAGGCGATTGGTCAGTCGATCCTCCATAAGCACCTGGTCAAATTCACTTGAGGAAACAAGAAAAAGTATTGATGTCACACTGTCGAAGCATTCAAACCAACGTTTCCTTTCTGATCTTTGACCACCTACATCAACCATTTTGAAAGGAACATTTTTAATTTCAAAGTCATACTCATGAATGCCTTTGGTAGGTCTTCTGGCAAGCAGAATATCTTGTTGTGATGGAATGTAATCCTGGAAAAGAAAAAAGTTTTATACTTAGTAACTGAGAAGTAATTAATATGATTTCTAATGGGTTATTAATTGGCCTAGTGATTGGATATGCAAACAAAATGATCTTTTAAATGACATTTTCTGATACATTAAAGTATTGAATACTGTTACTATCATTCTCATTTAAAAAATGTCAAGGCATGCCTGTAATCCCAGCTACCAAGGAGGTCAAGGCTATCCAGGAGGCTGAGGCAAGAGGGCAAAAAATTTGAGGCTAGCCTAGGAAATTTAGCAAGACCTTATTTCAAAGTAAAAAATAAAAAGGGTTGGGGATATAGCTCAGTGGTAGAGTGCTTGCCTACCACGTACTAGGCCCTAAATTCAATCTCCAGTACTGAAAGGGAAAGAAAAAAGAGAGAGAGGGAGGGGGAATGAAGAGAAAGAAAGAAGAAAGCACAAAGACAGACTGGCTCAAAATTAACTGCAAATGATCAGCATCATTTTTTTCACTCATGCAATACTACTCACATTTGAGGACTGATGTACCAGTTGTCCCCTCCTGCCCCCACCCTCTGTCCTGCTTCCCACTATTATACACTCGTGGATCCAGCCACCATGATATCTCACTGCTCCCATACTCGGCCTCTCCACACTGCTCCTCTACTAAAAGCAGGCTCTGAATCCAATGCAGTTCATTAGGATCACTTTCCATGCCAGGTTCTGTCCATCCCTCTCTAACTATTCTAAATGCTCTTGTACTAGGCACCATCCCTTCATGTTGTAGAACCAGGTCCAAGCTATCACTACTGCTATATTCAAAGTGTGGAAAACATTTTCTCAACTACAGTGGTACTTGTATTCCCAAACTTGAGTCTTTCCATAACCTGGTTGCAAACAGAGTTGGATGAGAACCGAATCAAATTCATTGGTTAGCTTCAATGTGGACCTTAAGAAGAAATTTGATTCAATTCTTGTCTAGCTCAGTTTGCAACCAGAATTGCACAGAGAATCGAGTTCGTGAACAGAGGTACCACTGTATAACCAATTAACCACGTGTACTTTGGGGCCACCTGCTAGATTTGTTTCCAGGGGACAGCCGAAGTAGCTATGTTCTTTCTAATTTGTGGACTCAAGAACTTTCAACTGGCCACTTAGTCTGAATCTCACCACTCTTGCCTGTGAAATGGGGGTGATCAAACCTGGCCTATCTGCCTTGGAGAGAGGGTCAGTGCAAAGCTCAAGTGCGCTCCTCCTGAGCAAAGGGCAGCTGCCAGCCACCCTCAGCAGCACACTTCCTCGTGTGATGCAGCTGGATCTTTCTTTTCAGCCTACTACTTTTCTAGAGTGTTCACATAGCTTTTTGGCAATATGTAAACATAGATTTTCATGTTCATCATCAAAGTCAAAATATTTTAAAAATCAAGATGCAATCTAAAACAGTGTTGTTTCCACAATGCTGCCCATATTTTATGCTTTACCAAGTAGTGAAATATGATTTTCAAATTTCATTACATGTACTCATCTCCACAGTGGCATACTGGGTTGGGAGTAAGAAGGGCAGGCAGTTTTTAGTCACTAGAAATTCACAGCTATTCCTAGCATGCCTCTACAGTTCCAATTAAAGTGCTAACTCTTCCATGTTTTCTTCTAGCTTCTGTTCACATGCACACCTGTTTCCCTCATGAGCAGTGTATGTGCACGGTTTCTAGTTTGCCATCACAGTTTTCCTTAACATTTTACCATAACCTGTTCTATATGCTGATACTGTGACATCTCCTTTTAAAAGATTTTATATATCAAAGGTATTAATGTGCTGTAATTCACATTAATATTCCCCTACTGGTGGTCATTTAGGTTGTTTCTAATTTTTTACTATAACTAATAGAAATACAACAATTATATTTCTCACACACATAAGCTTTCCATTTGGACTCTGTCCTGAGACAAAAATAATCAGCAGTAAGATTATGAAGTCAAAAGTACAAATATTTTAATGACCTCGGACACTTATAGACTAACTACCTATAATCCCAGCACTCAAGAGGCTGAGGCAGGAGGATTATGGTGAGTTTGAGGCCAGCCTAGAATATAGGGAAAGACCCTGTCTCAACCCACCCCCAAATAAATAGTTCTCTACAGTTGTCTTTATTACAAGATAACAATCTAGTTAGGAAGTAAAGTCTTGTGTGCATGAAACACAGAATACAGGACAATGTGATCAAGTGCTAAATGTCTGGAAGAATAGAGTATATTGGTTACAAGTGTGAATCTTAGAGCCAGCTTGTAGCTGTGCAATCCTCAAAGAATCATTGAGTCTTTCTGTGTTTAAATTCCTCATTTGTAAAATAGAGATGATACTCAGAGGGTTGCAGTAAAGACTGAGTTAAATGGGTAAAGTGCTTAAGAACCATGTTTGTCAGTGTGAAAAGCAGAATCAAAGGAGGGTGGAAAGCCCAGACACTTCACTCGAGCCTCTGATTTTTAGATGTTCACCAGTCATTTGCACTTGATAAACTATTCACAATCAAATGCATTTCCTCAATCGGAAACTCATTTTCTTCCAATCCCTCTGAGTCCCCTCAGGGTGCTTTTTCTACCTCTTGCCCCACTAACTTCATTAAGTCTCCCTGCCACCTTGAACTTGTCCCTGTCAATGCCTATTTTGTATCAAGCCCTGTTGCTCCTTCTCTGAATCTTTGTTACATGTTCTCTTTATTCCCACACTGCTCCCATTTATCATCTCAGGCATGGACTATTCTTTGCCCCAAACAGCTCACATCTCTTGGACCCATCTCAAGTATTCCAAGCCTCTTCCAGACTAACCCTCCTGCATGACTCCGGCTGCTCACTGCATCTGATCAAACTGCTGACTGTCATGTTTTCTTGGTTCTGTACTGTTCAAGCTCACCACAAGCCTCGCATTAAGACCTGCACAAAGCTTCACCTTTCATAGCATTATGTGTTCATCCATTTGCACAATAATGCAAGTGCAATGTAATGGAAAAAGCTCAAGTCACCGCCTTCTGCACGTCTGTCTTTACAAAAAGTCACAGCCAAGAACTTCATGTAACCTTCACCAGACACATGTACCTCCTAAAACCAAACCCATCCAGCTTTCTCCCACCACAGTGGTCCACACTTACATATCAAACTCCAACCCACTCTTCAGGCAGGTTAGGTTCAGTTAGTCCTCCATGAACTAATATTATCTTCATGATTGGTTTCATGTAACTGTCTTCTACTTGTTTTATATATGCTAGCTTTACTGACTACATTGAGCTCCTTTAGTGTATAGATCAAAGAACAAAACAGCTAATACTAGGCATTTACTACATGATTACTTCTTCAAGGATTATTTCATGGAATGAATGTCCCATGACCCTATGAGCTGGGCTCTCCCACCATGCCTGTGTTGCAGACAAAGAAACTGCACTGTAGAGATCCTGAGGTCACACAGAGTCAGCTGGTGACAGAGATGGGACAGGAACTCGAACAGTCTTGTCCTTGACCCCTGTCCTGTTCCACCTTTCAGAATGGTATAAGGCAGTGGCGGCAAACCTATGGCACACATGCCTCAGTGGGCTGTTTATTGTCATTAAAAGCTCTAAAAGATTTGCCATCACTGGTAGAGAGCTTTGCACACAGCAGGGCTTCAAAAAGAACGGTAAATAAGATTCTATAACTTGTCCGATACACACAAAATGGGTGACAAAAACCCAACACACTCAGGTTTATTTTCCTCTATTACAACTACATGCTGGACACATAACTCTTTTCTTTTGATTCCAGACGTTCTTTCCAGACTGTACACAGCTATTACAAGCTGGCCAGAGTTGGCCTAGAGTACACTCATTCAGAAGCTATTCGCTGAGTGCCCACTTCATGTCAGGCACTGTCACTAGGCACCAGACTCACCTCCTGGCCCTCATGGTAAGAGGTAGATAAAAAAGAAACTTAATAGCACTGTAATATCTGCAATAAAAGAGCCCAAATAAACAATTTAATGTTGAACCTAAAACAGCTAGAAAAAGAAGAACAAATCAAGCCCAAAGCTCATAGGAGAGAGGAAATTATTAAGATCAGAGCTGAAATTAATGCAATTGAGACTAAGAAAACAATACAAAAAAATCAATAAATCAAAGAGTTGGTTCTTTGAACGAATAAATAAAATAGACAAGCCTCTAGCTACCCTTATCAAAAAAAGGAAAGAAAAGACCCAAATCCATGCAATAAAAAATGAAAAGGGTGAAGTCACAACTGACCCAGTGGAAATCCAAAGGATCATCAGCACCTACTTCAAGAACCTCTACTCAAACAAGATGGAAAACACTGAAGAAACGGACAGATTCTTAGAAACATATGAACTACCAAAACTGAATCAAGAAGAGATAAATATTTTAAATAACCCAATATCAGCCATTGAAATTGAAAAGGTAATTAAAAACCTACCAACAAAGAAAAGCCTAGGTCCTGACGGTTTCACAGCTGAATTCTACAAGAAATTCAGAGAGGATCTAATACCACTATTCCTCAAACTCGTTAATGAAATTGAAAAGGAAGCAGTACTTCCAAAATCATTCCTGGAAGCAAGTATTATCCTGATTCTAAAACCAGAAAAAGATCCCACCAAAAAAGAACTACAGACCAATTTCTCTGATGAACATAGATGCAAAAATTTTTAATAAGATACTAGCAAACAGAATGCAATGGATTATCAAGAAGATTATACACTACGACCAAGTAGGATTCATCCCAGGGATGCAGGGATGGTTCGACATACGCAAATCAATACATGTAATACACCATATCAACAGAATCAAGGACAAAAATCACATGATCATTTCAATAGACGCAGAAAAAGCATTTGATAAAGTCCAACACTCATTTATGATAAAAGTCCTACAGAAATTAGGAATAGACGGTCTATATCTAAATTTGATAAAAGCCATCTATGACAAACCAACGGCCAACATCACACTAAATG
>PVJO010028644.1:0-17835 GCA_004026905.1 Hystrix cristata
TCAGACTGCACAGGAAACAATACAAAGAATCAATACTTGGGACCACATCCTTTTAAGAGGCTTTTGCACAGCAAAAGAAATTACTAATAGAGTGGGGCGAAAAATCATAGACTGGGAGAAAATTTTTGCCAGTTGTCCCTCAGACAAAGGTCTAACATCTGGAATATATAAAGAACTCAAAAAAAAATCAACCCCCCCCAAATTTAAAGACCCTATCCAAAAATGGGCATCTGAAATGAATAAACATTTCTCAGATGAAGAAATAAAAATAGCAAATAAATACATGAAAAAATGTTCAACATCATTGGTCATTCGAGAGATGCAGATCAAAACAACACTAAGATACCATCTCACTCCAAAAAGAATAGCTATTATCAAGAAATCAACCAATAACAAGTGCTGGTGGGGCTGTGGGGAAAAAGGAACCCTCCTGCACTGTTGGTGGGAATGTAGACTGGTCCAACCACTGTGGAAATCAGTGTGGAGATTCCTCAGAAAGCTACAACTAGAGGTTCCATTTGACCCAGCTATTCCTCTGCTTGGTATCTTTCCAGAAGAATTTAAATCATCATACCACAACGATGTATGCACCACCATGTTCATAGCAGCACAATTTGTAATAGCTAAGTCTTGGAAACAACCTAAATGCCCAACAACTGATGAACGGCTAAAGAAGATGTGGTTTTTCTACACAATGGAATACTACACCACCACAAAGAAGGATGAACTGGAGTCATTTGTATGTAAATGGATGCACCTTGAGAACATACTATTAAGTGAAATAAATCAGACATTTATCAGTACACATTGAATTGCTTCTCTGATATGAGAAACCATAACTGTAAATAAGGACAAAGGGGTATAATAGGTATTATGTAAAAGGAAAAAAAAGTATTCAAAAGACAGGAGAACTAGATAGGGAAAAGGGGGATAGAAAAGAAAGGTTAAAAGTAAGATGAAAGGGAAAAAAATGGAAAAGTGTAAATAAACTTGTTGCAAATAGAGAGGGGTGGGTAAGTGGAAGGGAGGGGAGGGGAAGAGGGGAGAAAGCCAAGATGTATCATGTACAGGTACAAAATAACCATGTTGATTATGATCATTATGTATATGATGTACCAATACATGTTCTTGGTAAAAATAAAAATTTAAATAAATAAATAAATAAATAATTTTAAAAAATTTTTCGCACTTAAAGTTTTATTATTATATGCATACATGTTTAGGCTTGTCATGTCTCCTGATGAGTACAGACAGTTTTATCAGGATAAAATATCCCTCTTTTCCTCTGCAAAGGTACCACTTTCTTGAAGTATACTTTGATATAGTTTATGAGTACGTGTTTCCAGTACATGCAGTTTACAGTCATCTTCGGGAGTGGGCAAGGGTACACAGTACAATTTGTTTCCTTTTTTCTAATCTCCTTCCCTCTGCCTTCCCTCCTTCAGCATTTAATTCCCCTTCTCCTCTTATATTCTTGTCGATATTATTCATTTTAGCTCATAATTATGGCATTAATGCTTACATTCATTAAAGTTATTAGGTTACTATATATGGCATATCTTTATTCTACTTATTCTTTCCCTTCTCCCTTCCCCCTGTCCTTGTTCTCTTGATCCCTTCCCATTCACAGGAGACATTATCACAGCTACTCAGATTTTCTTATATCTTTTTCAATCACTTTACCTCAACCTGTTTATATCTTTAGCTGAACTCTATCTCTTATAGACAGGATCTCCTTGGGGCTTGGCTCTTGCTACTCTGGCAGTCTCTGCCCACATGCTGCCCACCTGTGAGTAGGTTTCCAAAGCCTGATGTCCATATGTGCCTCACTATCTGCTTTCCTTCGCTGGCCCCAGAGGGATGTTTCAGCAGCTGTGGACACCACTGCCTGGGAAATCTGGCGAATTTCTCTGCCATCCAGTGGGTCATAACCGTACCTTCTACAACATCTAGACCCCAGCTTCAGGAAGGGAATCTCCTCTCAAATCCCTTTTCTTCCTTGGGTATTCTTTAGCTGTAGGATATTAGAGCTCTCTTTATATCTTTATAATTCTTCCCTATCATGATTTAATAACGCTTTGGATAAACTGCCACTATACAAATTATTGTACAGTGTTTTGTCTTGTTTTGTTTTTTCATCCTGGACTCAGGCAGAAACATCCCCCTCCAGTGGTTCCCTCCTTTTCACAACTTATCCGAAACTTTCAGTTTCTCTGGCAGAAATGAACTCCAACCTCTGACACCTGAGGATGTTTGTTTTTGTTTCAGTTCTAGCTTCTACTTATTATACAAATTGGAGGATGTCTGCTGGGGAAAAAGGTCAAGTAATGTAGACCCAACATGCTACAGCTCTCTTATTCAAGAGTTAAATTCTCGAGGGCCTAAGGGAGGGGAGGGGAATGGGAAAAAAGAAGAAACAAGATACATCATGTACAGATACAAATTCCCTATGTTATCATTATGTGTATCTGAAATGTACCAATAAAATTAATTTAAAAAAGAGTTAAATTCCTACTAGTTTCTGCCTGTATTCTAGTTCTTTCCATAGTTGTGGTTTTAAGTGTTTTCCTCGGTCCATAATTATTATAATAGAAGATTAATGCAACATAAGCTACTTTGTTATTAGAATCAAAGTTGTTATAAAACATTTGTAAACAGCTTTATTGCAATGTAACTCATATGTTGTATCATTCTTCATTTAAAGTGTTCAGTTCAAGTCTGTTTTATCATATTGATAAAGTTGTACAACCATCACCACAATTAATTTTTGAACATTTCAATACCCCCAAAAGAAATCCCATAACATTTAGCAGTTATTCCTCATTCCTTCCCTGCCATAGACGATCACTATGATACCTTCTATCTCTATAAATCAATATTAGATAATTCATATAATGGAATTATACAAGATAAGGTCTTTTGTAAGTGCCTTCTCTGATTTAGCATGTTTTCAATGTTAATTCATGGTGTAGCATGCACTAGTATTTCATTCCTTTTTAATGATGGAAAATATTCCATGGCATGTTTATAGTACTTTGTAATCCATCCTTCAGTTAATATTCTCACTTGAGAATTGTCTCCATTTATTGGCTGTTACAAATAATGCATCTGTGAACATTCATGTGTTTTTGTACGGACATAAATGCTTTCATTTCTCTTGGTCATATCCACGGAATGTAATTCCTGAGCTACACTGTAACTCTATGTTTAACACTTCAGAAATTTTCGAATTGCATTAGAAAGTAACTGTACCATTTTACATTCCCACACAATGTATAATGCTTCAACTTTTGCCACTTCCTTGCCATCACTTGGTAATGTCTATCTTTCTTTCTGTTTATAGCCGTTCTGTGGGTATGAAGCGGTATACAATGTGGCTTTGTTTTGCATTTCATGGCTGAATGATAGTGTTGATCATTCTTTTCATGTGCTTCCTGGTCATTCCTATTCATTGTTTAGTATATATTTGTTTATTTTTAAGCGGGTTGTATCACTTTTATGACTGACTTCTAAGAGTCCATCTTATATTCTAGATACAAATTCTTTATTGGACACGATATGCAAATATTTTCTCTCATTCTTATGTGCTTTTGTTTCACTTTCTTGATGGTATAACTTACTACACAGAGATTTTTATTTCGATGAAGTCCAACTTACCCATTTTATCTTTCGTCACTTGTTTTGGTATCTTTTTTTTTTTTTTTTTTGTGGTGCCGGGGATCGAACTCAGGGCCTTGTGCTTGCAAGGCAAGCACTCTAATCACTGAGCTAAATCCCCAGCCCTGTTTTGGTATCATATTTAAGAATTTCTTAACCTACATTCTTAAAGATTTATATTTCCTTCTAGGAGTTTTATAGTTTTAACTGTTACATTTGGGCTTTTCATCTTTTGCGTTTAATATTCATATGTGGATTAGGTAAGTCCAACTTCAGCATTCTGTGTGGTCATCTAAGTCTTCCAGCACCATTTAGTCAAAAGACTATTATTTTCACATTAACTGTCTTCACACCCTTATCAATTGATCATAAATGTCAGAGTTTAGTTGGGGGCTCTAAAATTTTATTCCATTGATCTGTATGTCTAGCTTTATGCCACTACCACATTCTCTTGATTAGCGTAGCATTGTAGTTAAGTTTGATAGAAGTTAGGAAGTGTGAATCTTCCAAATTTATCCTCCTTTTTGAAATTATTTTGGGTATTCTGGACCTAACTTTTAGTATCAACTTGGGAATTACTGAGCTTTCCACAGGTTTCCATTGTATCTGTTCGTCAATGTGGGGAGTATTGCTATATTAATAATATTAAATTTTCCAAACCTCAGGTTCCATTTATGTAATTCTTTAATTACTTTCCAGGGTGTTCGATAGTTTTCAGTGTATTTATTCAAGGGTTTTGTTGTAGTTGTTAAGTTTACTTAGAGATATATTATTTCTGAAGCCACTTTAAAATGAACTTGTTCTACTAATTTCATACTACAATCGTTCATTGCTAATATATGGAAACAAAGTTGATTTTATATATTGGTCTTATATCCTATAACTTCGTTGGATTTATTTATTAGTTCTAATGGTATTTTTCATACATTCTTTAGATTTTTCATTATACAAGATCATTTTATCTAAATCATTTATCTAAAATGTTTTATCTATCATTTTACCTAAATGTCTTTTGTCTAAATCATTTATCTAAAATGTTTTGTCTATCATTATTTTCTAAATGTCTTGTTTTCTAAACTGGATATTTTTTGTTTTCTTCATTTTGTTGCCCGGAACATCCAGCACATATTGAACAGAAGTACTAACAGTGCTCATCACTCTTGTGGTCTGCATCTTATGAATGTATTCCATGGATATCTGCTAGGCATAATTGGTTGATACAATTTCCCTGTTGCCATTGTTTAGTTTTGTCGTCACTGAAAGTAAGGTACTGACATCTTCAAATATTAAGATTAAATTGATGACCACTTTTATGACTTTCTGAAAGCAGAAAAACTTACTAGAACCTGAGAAGCCTAGCTCCTGAACAAAAACCTATGTGTGATATTTCAGATGCAACCATGGACAATTACTTGAGAGACAATTTTATCTCTCAAGTCTTGTGGGGTAAACTTTCGTCCCCAGCCCTTGACTTGATGCACACTCTTGATGTACTGCAGACATGGAAGGGGCCTGGCCTGTGGCCAGCCACACTCATCCCCATATCTGCATCCTCAGCATAGATGCCTCCCTGCTCCAGTCTCCTAATTAGAGGAATTGGAAGGCGTTTTCTTAACTGATCCAGTACTCAGTACTCTTTCATTCCTAGCTCTTTTCCCTGCCAGATCCATAAAACTTCAGAGAGCTTTTGTTCGGGCCTCTCCATGCAATGAGACAATTCCCATGCTTGCGCTACTCCATCTGATGCTTGTTTCCAGTGCCATCCCACTGGGAAAAATGGAACAGTGGAGAGTCAGTATGTTTCTGGTACTTTCTTTGGGTTAGCTTCTTGTTTATACCAAGTAATCAGAGGCTTGACTGTGGGTGTAGCCTGTTGCCTTAATCAGCTACTTTGACATCTGGCAGCTCTGCATGCTCCATTTCAGCTCAGCTCTTCAGAATACTCTCTACCAAACCTATTTTTTTTTTTGTCTATTGCTTGAAGTTTTAAAAAATACACAAATGGACTGAAAGTAATACAACTTTGCCATCTGCATAGCACACAAATTAATATATGGATGTATTTTGTCATTATTACTTTGGGTTTGAAAATAAAACTTTATCCAAAATTAAGTAGAAGCAAATAAAAATGGCAAATAAATATATGAAAAAGTGTTCAACATCAATAGTCATTCAAGAGATGCAAATTGAAACAATGTTAAGATTCTATCTCACTCCAGAAAGAACGGCATTTATGAAAAAAATCAACCAATAACAAATACTGGCAAGGCTGTGGGGAAAAAGGAGCCCTTCTTCACTATTGGTGGGAATGTAGATTGGTCCAGCCACTGTGGAAATCAGTATGAAGATTCCTCAAAAAACTACAACTAGAGGTCCCTTTTAATATAGCTATTCCCCTACTGGGGATCTTCCCAGAAGAATTAAAATCATCATACCACAGTGATACATGCACAACCATGTTCATAGCAGCACAATTTGTAATAGCTGTCTTGAAAACAACCTAAATGCCCAAAAACCAATGAATGGCTAAAGAAGATATGGTTTTTGTACACAATGGAATACTACATCACCATAAAAAAGGATAAACTAGAGACATTTGTAGGTAAATGGATGTACCTTGAGAACATACTCTTAAGTGAAATAAATCAGACACTCATGAATACACATCGAATTGTCTCTCTGATATGAGAAACTATAACTGTAAATAAGGACAAAGAGGTGTAATAGATATTATATAAAAGGAATATAATATTCAAAAGAGAGGAGAATTAGAAAGAGAGAAGGGAGAAAAGCAGGAAGGGAAAAAAGGAAGGAAAGGGGAAGGGAAAATAATGGAAAAATATGAATAAACTTGCTGTAAATAGAGAAGGAAGGAACAGAAGGGAGGGGTGAGGAAGAGGGGAGAAAACCAAGATACATCATGTACAGGTACAGAATAACTGTGATGAATGTGATCATTATGTATACAATGTACCAATACATGTTCTTGGTTAAAAAAAAAAATTAAGTAGAAGCTTCCAAATTCTCTTCCACGGTTTTAGGGTCTCCACAGCAAGCCCCAAAATCAATTTGATTTATAGTATCTAGTGCAAGTTTTTCTAATTTTGTTCTATTTATACGAATCCACAAATAATATGTAGCCTTATTATCCAAATTTTAAAATTTGCATAGAGGTAGTAATTTTGTATTTGCACTTTGCAACTCACAGGTCTGTCTTTATAGTGGCTGAAATGAAACAGAACCAATTTCCTTCCAAGCAGAGTTTAAACCAGATCTCTTTTCTATCATTCATTTTCCCCAACATCTATACCTCATTACTAAAGCCAAGGAAAATGCTTTGAGAGTTGGCATTACTGTCAGCAGGATTACAAGGAAAAAGGAGGCTCCACGTGTTGGAAGACCTCTCTTTATGAGAAAGTAAGCCTATTGATTTCCTTGAAACCAAAACTCACGTAGATTTCCAGTGCTCTTTAATAGGAAAGGATTTGTTACATTCCTGACCATGCGTAACTCTGTTCTCCTACTCGGGGAGTAACAGCATTCACAGGAACTGGGTGGACGTGTTAACCTGAACATTTCTGGACAATTCCCCCTTTTACTTCCTACAGAAATGAGAAGGGCATCAGAAACTACCTATGTCAACCCTCATTTTATAAAGTAACAAGCAAAACCAAAAAGCCTAAGTGACTTACACAAAGTCATACAATTGGCCCAAAGCAAGACTAAAACTTAGAGGTCTCCTGATTCCTAGTTCGCTACTTTCTGCACTAGTTATTGATTATTAAACTGGAAAGAGTGAAGACATCTCAAGTTATTTGCACAGATGGAAGTAAAAGATCCAGCAGTTAGTCTCTGACCCCTATTACCTTTCACCTAACTCCAGACAGTTGGTACCATTTTCTCAAAGTTACTGTTTGTGTAGGATGCAACGGCTCCCTGAAGACATTTTGGCAAGTGTTCCTATGAGCTACTTTTTGTAGGATGTTTTCTGTCATTGACTTCACATCACCAGCAAGAAGCCATTCTTTTACTAAAGTGGAGTCTTGCAAATTCATCTCAACACTTAGAGATAAGAGCTGGCCCTTGATTGGGGCCAGCTTTCTGAGTAATGTTACCATCATATTTCTATTCATTTATGTATCATGCTAAAATGAGTGATAAGGAGGGATTTACAACAGGTCTTTTTAAGTCATAGTTAGAATATAAAGCTCTACATAATGTCAGTTTGGAACTAACTTATTAGCTATGTAGGATACACATTTTTAAATTTCCTTTGGACCATTTTATCAGAACATGATTATGTAGTTGATCTAAAAAAAGTCTCTTCATTTCTAACAGAATTCAGATGTTCTTCAACTGCTAAAGCAGATACAAAAAAGAAGATTAAAATCTACTTTGCTAATTCTAAACATTAAGATGAAGCTGCAGATCAAAAATGGCCACAAAAATATTATCTAAACTTTCTTGTTGAATACAAGAATTCGGGGGAAAACTTGTAACAATAATCATACTCTTCTTCTGTTATCTTAAGAAACCTAGTCTTACAACATTTCTATAATAAAGGAGGTCAATTTATTAAGAAACCTGCAAATCAGAAATTATGGCCATTTTCTTTTTTTCTTTCTTTTTTTTTTTTTTTGTGGAGCCGGGGATTGAACTCAGGCCCTTGTGCTTGCAAGGCAAGCACTCTAATCACTGAGCTAAATCCCCAGCCCCTGGCCATTTTCTATACAATATAATTTTAGTATTTTAGGTTCATTCTCATTGAATATTCAAATCAATTCCCCTGGATAACAACATTCAGAATGGAATCCCAGATTTCCCGAAATTATAAATATTTGAACACTTTTATGAGTCAAAGAAGCTTTAGAATTTCCTTCTTTCCCCTTCCTCCTTCTATCTCTTAACAAACATAAATTGAGATGCCTCTAATACTTTTATTTAAAAAAAAAACTTACAGTGATTATTGTCATGTCAGGTAATTTTTACATTATCATTAGATAACTTTTTAAAAAATTTCCCTAATAGAGTACATTTTCTTCTATTGTTATATATAATTTGCTTTGAAGAATGCTATCAGCATATTTCCACAGAGATGTTATAAGAACACAAAGCCATATGTTCACAGATACTTAGATATCCATGATAAGTTTTGGGAATTTTGATTAATACTAAAGAAAGACTGAGTTTCATTTGAATTTCATATTTTGGCTGGATTTTCTCCACAACTATAAGGTTATACTTCATGATTGCAGACTAAAACTTTTAAAATCACCTTTCTTGAAAATTTTATCAAAGAACAGAAGCTTTCCCTTCTTGATAGCAATATCTACAATTGAAAAATAAAAATAAAACCTAAAACAAAAAAAAATGTTGCCTGGAGTTGCCTCAAGAATTGTCAAATAATTCTGTGTGTTAGGTGCCCTTGTTTGTAAAAGAACCAGCCCACTTCCTATCTATGTTTATCATTTTTGGCATGTGCTATAATTTGGATTGAATATTTCCCAAAGGCCCATATTTTGTGGGCTTGCTCCCCAGAGTGGTACATTTGGGAGGTGGTGGACCCTTTGGGGGTGGAAGGCCCTTGGGTCACTGGCAGTGTGCCCTCAAAGGGGATGTAGGACCTTGGCCTGTCCTCGCTTCCCTTTGCTCCCTGGCTCATGATGTGAGTCGTTTATCTCCACCACACACTCCCACAATGATGTGCTACCTTGCTGCAGGCCCAAAACAATGGGGCCAATGGATCACAGACTTGAATTTCAAATCCCAAATTTGAAATCCCACTTCCACATTTCCAAATTTCAAATCCTATGAGCCAAAATAAGTCCATTTCTCTCAAAAGGTTAAATATCTCAAGTATTTTGTTATAGTGATTAAATTCTGACTAATACGGTATACAGTTGTCTATACAAAGGATTGTTATAAATACTATAGCATTTTCACACTGGGTGTGGTGGTTCACACCTGTAGTCCCAGCACTCGGGAGGCTGAGGCAGGAGGATCACTGTGAGCTTGAGGCCTGGGCTACATAGTGAGTTCAAAGCTGGTCTGAACTACACTGAAATACACCAGCAAGACCCTGTCTCAAAAAAAGAAAAATAAAAAAACCACTACAGCACTTTCATACGTGAAGGGTGTACATGAAAGAAAAAGCAGATAGAAACAGAACTCAAAATCTTTCCTTGCTTACCATTTACTCATAGTTCATTTCCTTGGCAGGGTGGTGTCCCTGTCTGTAGACAATGTCCTTGGGAGTTTTGTTACAATGTGCTTTTCTACACATTAGTCTTCTACTATATAACAGTTACCAACCATATAGGGCACGATTGCTCAGCAGGAATGGGCACAGTAAACCAGCTTCTTTTGTGTGCACTGGAAGACTCCCAGACTTCAAAACGGCCCCACCTTGGCCCTCAGTCACAGTGTCAGTACCAGGGCAACTCTACAAACGTAACTCTAAATTACAGCGCCAAGCAGGGTGTCTGTTGCACCTTATGGACACCTTGCTTAGCCCTGTATACAGTAGGATAACCTACATAAAGTGCCTGACACACGGTAGGTGCTCGGTACATGGCAGTCTTCTTCCCTGGCAAGGGCCCGGGGGGAGGGTAGTTTACTGTGGAAATACTCTGGCTGTATCTACTTTAATCCGCTCTGCAGCTAGGCTCGGAAATCATGTCTGGTATGAGGTTATATAAGTCTATCTCTATCTCAGAGGAAACTTAAAATAGTATCAGACTCAGACATTCCCAGGTTGGGACTATCCCTGTGCTGGATCGTCTCACTGCAAGAAACGAGAGTCAGAGCCAATAACCTCCCAGCATGGAGGGTAGAGTTTACAGCGGCAGCTGGAGGAGAGTCACAGATTCGCTTTGCAGGCAGAAGCTTTACAGCATTCAGGAGCAGCTCCCCGGTGCTCAGTGTGTGCAGGGCAGACAAACTGCTCACAAATGCTGAGAGTGCCAAGTGGGAGGACAGCAACGTCAGGAGACGAGGTAGAAAGAAGCCAGGGACTGCTCTCAGAGTTCAAATCCCGATGCTCTTATTAATCAGGCAGGCAGCTGGGCAGTTTCATTTGTAGTATAGGTTTCTGTCTGCTAAACACTGAAATGGGAACTATGATTTTTCTCTGTCTATTTCATAGGTCATTAAGAAAATTTATGAGAGTGTGTCAGGTCCACTCACTGACCTGATCTGCAGGTGTGAGTCTGGTCTCCTTGGGCTACTTGAGCAGGAATATTCACATTTCCAAGTATCCCTGAGTGTGCCCTGGCTAGAGCAGCATTTCCAAGGCCATCCTACATGCTATGCAAGCCAGTCCACAGCAGTTCTCAGATGGCTTTCCTCCAGGCTCTGCATATTCATTCAGAAAATGGTTCATATGTACCTACTATCTGCCAGGCAGAATTAAGAGCAGCATCTGCTTGAGAAGTGGATCCCCAAGTTGTAGGGTGCTAATCCTTGCCTTCTCGCCCAGCAACTGTTGACCCAAAACAGCCTTTGCCCTTTTCTGTTCTGTGCTCTGACATGACATGGGAGATTTCTGCTGCTCAGCTTGCCCAAGGCAAGTCTGTGACCTCTTCTCTGTGTCCCTTTCTGGCTTCCACTACCTACCACCAAGTATCTCCATAAAACATCCATCCATTTTTGCATGCAGTAGCCTGACACCAAGGCATGTTGTATAACTTTCAGTCCTAAAGCACATTTTTCTTCAATGTGAATGCGGTCAGATGCCAAACACAGCTGGAGACCTCCAAGCAAAGTGTTTCCGAAGGAATAAAATGTCCAAATGATTCCCAAATTGATTTGATCTCACAGAGCAACCTAATTTTCCCTCCCATTCTTCTATCTCGCAGCCCTTTAATTTATATGCCAATAAGCTGCCATGCACAATAACTTGGCAATTGTAAAAGCTGTTCATTTATCAGTCACTTCGTGTTGTGCGCCTCGCCAAGATTTAAATGTATGCATCTACCTCCATATAAGCTCAACCAGCTCTATAGGTCAACAAAGAAAACAGAAAATCTATCAGCATTTATTGTTTAATTCCAAACAAATAAATAAAACATGACCACTTAGTTAAGATTGATCATTCAAATCACTGTGCAAAGTAGGTTCTATGTGTCACATTCTACAGTAACTTAATAGGGGCTTTGCCTGGTTTCCTTTCAGGATTTGAAAGTGACAGGAATCCAGTCTATACTTTCAATTCTCTGTTTCTGCCAAAGGCAGGTAGTGATTCCCCGGTATTCTGAAAAAGTCAAAACACAACGTCAAATTACAAGCACATACCATTCTAAAAGCTAGTGAAGTTCTCACACCAGTGCTTCTTTTCATATTTATTTGTAGTATAGAGAGATCCTTTTATAAAATACAGGTTTTCAAAGAAGTCCCCAACTCTTAGCAAACCAAATCCAATTAATGATTGTCGTAGACCAGAAGCTCAATTATCACTAGGATGGAGGGCAAGGATTCAAACACGTGTCTGTCTCACATCTTCCTTTCATAACATGGTACTAGTCACCAAGTTAACAAGTAACTCAAAGAAAATTCACAAATGTTTGATCTGAGAAAATTGATTCATTCTGCTTTTTTGAAAAAATAATCGGCTTAATCATATGTTAAAATTAAACCAAGTGAAGGCAATCAATTTGCTGGGCTCAAGGGCTTCCCTTTGAACTTAGAATAAAATCCAGACTCCCTTGTGGTCAAGGCCCTAGATCATTTAGCCCGTATATCTTTCTCAGCACTCTCCTGCTGCTCCTACCGTTTCTCACCATGCTCCGAACACACTAGGCTTTTGTTCCATCTGCAGAGCCTACCCTGCACTGGAAGGTATTCCTTATGCCCGGGATGGTATTGCTGTAGATTTTCATAAAGGCACTCCTTCTCTTCATGTATGTCTGACATCACATTTCCCCTCTGTCGAGTGGTCTTTGAATATTGTCTCAACACACCATCCCTCTCCTGGTCTGTCTCTTCATAGCATCCATCATTACTGGAGTGTTTAGCTGTTTGTTGGTCATCTTTGTTTTCTGTCTCTTCTACTATAATATAAACAACGTGAGAGCAGGGGTCTGCCTTACCTTTAAAAGCAAATGGCTAATCCGTTCAGATCAAAGGAAATGCACAAGGGAAAGGACTAAGCAACATGATTTTCAGAGAACAGGAAAAAATTTTGAGGGCTTGTAGATGGCTGAGATTCAACCTATCACCACAGTACAAAGACACGGCCAGTGGTAGCTCTTCTGAATAGCTGGTCAGTATTCACTGGGAGAGTTTGCAAAGTGGAATGGACATCCGGGTATGGAACATCAGAGCCCATTGTATTTCAGAGATGTAGACTCTGCTTTCTTCCCAACTTTAGACTCTCTAAATGGCAGTATTTTATTTGTGAAATAAAATTCTCCCAAAATTTTACTAAAATCAGAAAACATTGGGGAAAGATAAAGTAACATAAATGAAATAAATCAGTTTTTATCAGCTCACTGATTAGGAGATATTCAAGCTAAAATGAAAATACTTTTATAGAACTCAGATGTTCAATTCCTTTTGCCACAAATCCAACAACCCAAGTACCTACTGGATGGCATTCCAACACCTTCTAAGCAGAGGTTGTTCTAACGTAAGGCAACCCTATCTGCCTCCTGCACAGTCCTGAATTCAGAATGGTTGGCTGCCCAGGTGACAGAGTACGGGAGGGATATTAGTCCTACATAATTTCTGCTTCTTCTACCAAACTACTACCTAAAATCTAGACACAGAGATCTTGGGTTTACAAATATTAGTTAGAAAGATTGGCACTGAGCTAGCCGTAATATTATGAAAACATCTGTGGCTTTACCTTCAACACTTTAGAGAAGGGATTCTCAACCTTAGAATCATCTAGAGTGCTTTGAAAATGGCGATGCCTGAGCCCCACCTCAGACCAATTAGAGTATATATCCTCTAAGACTTAGGCATTAATAATTTTTACAAGTCTTGAGTGCTTCCAATGTGTAACTCAGTTTGCGAATCACTGCAGTACAGAAAGATCTGTATTTAGAACTAGGCACGCTTTCTAGACTTTCTTTAAACTCTGTGTATAATGAATGGTTGCATTTATACCCAACACACACACACACACACACACACACACACACACACACACACACAGGTAAATTGAATCCATGCCTGAAAGAAGTTGCAGTAGTGGTTACTATGGTGGGTTGTAAGCAGAAAGGAATTAAAGAGAGCTGAGGGAAACTAGCAACCTTCTAATTTATTTGGTTACACATATATGTTCAGGTTGTGAAAGTTAATCAAGCTGTACATAATGCTACGTGTACTTTTCTGCATATAATACTTACAAAACAAATATCAAAACAAAACAAAAATGAACTTCCTCTTTCTCCCTATTCCTTACTTCTTTTGTGTTTATCAAATCAATATTTTCAAATGTTATTTCCGAAATGCTAAACTACTCCAAGATCAAATAAAGCCACACTTACACATAAAAACCAGCAAAGTTAATTATTTTTGACAAGGTTCAGTGACACTGCTAATATTAAAATGGTTCTTTCTTAATGGTATATTTAGGAGGAAATTAAAAGGTCTCTCTTCCAGCATAATAATTCAACAAAAATTATAAGGGTACTCTTTTTATTTTTTATATTACTCAGAAAAATTCAATTCTACATTTCCCCCATTTAGTGTCTAAATTCCACAAAGGCAGGTATTGCTTCTCCATTCTTCTTTGCTTTATTTGCCTTGCTTAGCACACAGGTGGATGAAAAAAGAGTAAAAAAATAAGTGATTGAATAATTGGAGCAGAAGATCTCTCCTTAAGGGAACTGTCTCTTGAACATACTTGTTCTCATCCATCTACACACTAATTGTAGGGTAAAATAATTCTTAGATTGTATCTCCTGTTTAAAAACATAGCTAATGCTTCCCTTATATTAAATTGCAAATTTTCTCTAAATTGTTCCACTGAATGTTACAGAGAACCATATAGACATATGCTTTATGTTTCTGTTTCTTACAATTCTCCATGACATCTTTCTTGTGGGCAAATACATTGGGGAATGCTGGCTTAAACAAACTTAATCAGAGCCTTTAAACACCAATATGCATTTTAAGTCTCCAGGATGGCATATAGACCTAACATGCAACATTTCTCCAGTTTATATAACCCCACAGCACTTCATTCAGAGGGTTGCTCCTGGGATTACTGTTCCATGGAACGTAGCTTGGGAAACATTAGCTTTCATCTCTCTTCTAAACGCTGGCTGCTGCTGTTTGTACTACTCATTTGGCAATTGATGAAAAACTGCCTCATGGCTGAAGTAACTGTCTGTCTCTGCTAATAATGACACCCAACTGTAAAAAAGGTTAGTGTATAATCTCCCCTAGAGTATCAGCTCCATCAGGATCAGGACTCTGCTGTCTTCTCATTTCTGCCTTGAATGGCCTGAAACAGTGTCATTAGCACAATGGCTGTTGAACATGAGTTAACAATTGTTTCTATAGTGTACTCACCTGCCTCCTTTGGAGGATAGTCTTTATGTAACACAAAATGAGAATGAGGATAGCTATTTCAGCTCTTAAAGTTCTTTTCTGACTCTCAAATGACTCCTAATTCTTCCAAGCATTTTTTCTTAGCTAATTGGAAAAGCACCAAAGATTCCCACTAACTTGAAAATTCCTGAGTCTTTTACTTTTAACCTTGCTAAATACCTGCTTATCTACAGAAGTAAAATTAAGTTGGCTTCATTTGTTTAAAATTGGCTTCAGCAGAGTCTATGTAATTAATGCCTGGCATAAAGTTGCATGGTTATATCTACAAAGTGTCTCTCCATTTTTCATGTTATAAGACTCTGGCATTCTTAAGGCTGCCTTAGTATAATGCATGCTCAAAAATAATTTGAGTATATATAGAACTGTCACAGTGAAGGGCTTTCAAAGTCTATGCTACTGATCTGTTACCATAGCAGGATGTAAAAACCAAACTCTAGCAATCAGAAGAATGCTAAAGGGATTGGAGGGGAGGTGGGTATTATTAGACTATGTGTTTAGTCTAGTAGAGGAAATACTCTAAGGCAGCTGAGTGCTGGATTGTCTTTATACCAGTGCTTCTTGACCTGGAGTGATTCTTACCTCCCCATCTCCCCAGGGGACACTTGGCACTATCTGGAGACATGTTTGGTTGCCATAACTGGGCTTTGGGTGCTACTGGCACATAATGGGTTGATGCCAGGGATGTTGCTAAACATCCTACAATGTACAACCTTCTTCCCAAGGAATTATCTGGGCTGGAATGTCAACAGTGCTGAGGTGCAGCAACCTTGCTTTTCCAAGGAAAATAATGGAAGCTAATGGAATGTGTAAAATTCCTCAATTGAGGAAAAGAAGAGAACAGGTTATTGTTTAACTTAAATGCATATTAGTAATTTTATGATGCAGGCTGCTAATAATATTAGGAAATTGCCACTCTTTTCTATAATAAATGGAGGTGAAAGTTGTAGAAATACTTAGTAGGAAATGAATTAATTTAATATGTAACTCATCATTTGGCAATTTCTCTTTACAGATGAAAGATACAGTAGCAGCCAGCATTAAGATATGACTTTGAAACATTAGGAAAGAACTGTGGCTTAAAATTATCTCAAGAACAGCAAAAGTGGTAGAATTATCCATGAAATTTCACTCGCCAAATCAATAAATAAACTTCACTAAATTTAATTTGTTTCTCATGTACCTAATGTATCAAAAAATTAGATTATACACAGCCTTAAATGATGAAAAAATGTCCTCTTTGCTCATCTATACTTTCTAAGTTTTCTGCAGTGGATCATTGTCATTCCAGCAACAACTGCTTTCTTTTACTATGTATTAGAGTTGTCTTTTCTAGGGTTTTATATAAATGCAATCATAGGATGTACACTTTTGAGTGGTAATATGTTCATCTTTTGGCAAACAAATTGTTTCTAGTTTTAGGCTATGATGAGTAAATTCTTAAAGATTTACCCTTAAAATAAATTAACTTACACTATTAGACAATAAGTTTTAAAATATTTGTATTTTTAAACTTGAAATAGTTTATATTTTTTAACTCACTAATTTAACAATGTAATTTATGGAAACAAAGATTTAGATTAGTAGTCACATATAAAGAACTTTGCTATGGAGTGGATTCATACAGATTTAAACTTTTTTTTTAATTTTTTATTTTTACCAAGAACATGTATTGGTACATTGCATACATAATGATCATAATCAACATGGTTATTCTGTACCTGTACATGATACATCTTGGTTTTCCCCCCTCTTTCCCCCTTCCCCTCCCCTCCCTTCCATTCGCCCACCCCTCCCTATTTGCAACAAGTGTAGCTACACTTTACTATTTTTTCCCCTTTCGTCTTACTTTTCTTTTAACCTTCTTCTTTATCCCCCTTTTCCCTATCTAGTTCTTCTCTCTTTTGAATACTATCTCTCTTTTTTTTTTAACCATAATATCTATTCTACCCCTTTGTCCTTATTTACACTTATGGTTTCTCATATCAGAGAAACAATTCGATGTGTACTAATAAGTGTCTGATTTATTTCACTTAATAGTATGTTCTCAAGGAACATCCATTTACATACAAATGACTCTAGTTTATCCTTTTTATGGCGGTGTAGTACTCCATTGTGTAGAAAAACCCCATCTTTTTTAGCCATTCATCAGTTGTTGGGCATTTAGGTTGTTTCCAAGACTTAGCTATTACAAATTGTGCTGCTATGAACATGGTTGTGCATATATCACTGTGATATGATGATTTTAATTCTTCTGGCAAGATAGCCAGCAGAGGAATAGCCGGGTCAAATGGGACCTCTAGTTGTAGTTTTCTGAGGAATCTCCACACTGATTTCCACAGTGGTTGGACCAGTCTACATTCCCACCAACAGTGGAGGAGGGGTCCTTTTTCCCCGCAGCCCCGCCAGCACTTGTTATTGGTTGAAAAGACCCAAATTCATGCAATAAAAAATGAAAAGGGTGAAGTCACAACAGACCCAATGGAAATCCAAAGGATCATCAGCACCTACTTCAAGAACCTCTACTCAAACAAGATGGAAAACACTGAAGAAAAGGACAGATTCTTAGAAACATATGAACTACCAAAACTGAATCAAGAAGAGATAAATATTCTAAATAAC
>PVJO010028645.1:0-17843 GCA_004026905.1 Hystrix cristata
ATGAATAAAACTCAGGCTGCACGGGAAACAATTCAAAGAATTGATGCTTGGGACCACATCCTATTAAAAGGCTTTTGCACGGCAAAAGAAATTACTAATAGAGTAGGACGAAAAATCACAAACTGGGAGAAAATTTTTGCCGGCTGTCCCTCAGATAAAGGTCTAACATCCAGAATATATAAAGAACTCAAAAAGATCACACCTCCCAAATTTAAAGACCCTATCCAAAAATGGGCATCTGAAATGAATAAACATTTCTCAGATGAAGAAATAAAAATGGCAAATAAATATATGAAAAAATGTTCAACATCATTGGTCATTCGAGAGATGCAGATCAAAACAACACTAAGATATCATCTCACTCCAGAAAGAATAGCTATTATCAAGAATTCCTTATATATTTCTATGCATCCTATTTTTTCAAGTTTCCCCTCTTCCTTCTCAATGATTCTTTACACTACATCCCCTAATCCCCTACCTCCCCAACCCCAGCCTACATGTTTGTCTTAGTGACTTTTCTCATTGCCGAGACAAAATACCCAATGCCCAAAGTTAAAAGAGGAAAGTTTTATTTGGCTCACAGTTTGTAGAGATTTTGGTCCATAGTTGGCTGGCTCCAAGGCAGAGTGGCATGGCTGAGGAGTGTCACAGAGGACAAAGAGTTCATGGTAGGCAGAAGGCAGAGGGTAACAAGGCAGCAAGCAACAAGCGGCAGGCAACAAACAGCAACAACAGCAGCCCTCTTTCTATCTCTCACATTTTATCCAGGCTACCTGCCCTTAGGTTGGGTAGCACTTGCACCCTTAATTCCAATATCACACCATGAATCAACCCCAGAATCACATCCTTGATCCCAGTCTCACATACCCAAGATCCAGCCACCTATGACTGCATGAGGCTTTGGGGGGACATCTAGTCATAAGCCATAACACCATTTCCTGCAGTTTCTCTTTTGTCCATGGTGCATGATTGTTTTTAGTTCAATTGCTGCTTTTTGTCTGCTTGATCCGCCCGGTCAAGAAAATTTAACTCTTGCTCTTGTTGTAGCCCTGTTACTTCAGCACTCACTCTTCCCAGACACCAGGGTCTACCTGGAATCCTGAGATTTGTTTCATCTCATCTCATGTATTCCAACTAAATTTAGGGATCTTATCAAGGAAGAAGCTTAGCTTCTTTTAATCTGGGAGGCTGTGATGAGAATTTTTATAGTTTTTATATAAGTTTGATATTTAACCCAAATGTTTACAGATACTTTTTCATAGTAAAGTATGTTTGTACTTCACAGTAAATATAAAGAAAAAATTAATATATTAATAAATATTTAACATAATCAAATAAATTTAGCTTGTCATTAAAAAACAAAGTTAAACATAAATCCAACATGTGAAAGCAAAAAAATATCTACCCTTGGTGAAACCCAACACTGTTTCTGCATCCATGGCCCTCGAAGGCTTCTCAGGCTCCTTTGAAAGCTGATCTTATGTAAAAAGAGGGTAAGAATTTTCATCTTATCTCTGCAATTTACCATACTGTTACCATGTTCTCTGACCTATGAACTATTAATAATATTGTTTTCTTCATCTGTGGAATTTAAAAATCATATTTGTACAAATGCTTTATGAAAATGAATACTAGGTAAACAAATTTAAAAGTAACACCTCATTGTATTAGTCAGATGGTCTCTAGAGTCAGTAGTTTGCAAGAGAGCAGATTTAATACAGGACATTTACAAGTTACAACATACACATGCAAGCCAAATGCAGGAAGTCTATCTATGCACTGGTGACCTGAAAGATCCAGTCAAGAGCTGGGAGCCCATGGCAATGCCCCATGTACATCCATGTCTGCACAAAAAGCCTGAAGAAATCTATAGTGGAACCAGGATATGATGTTCACAGCGGAGAAGACCAGAGCTTCCGCAAAACCAAGAGCAGCCATCCCCACTGACAGCAAGGCCCCGAGCTCCTTCTGCAACGGGAAGAGAGAACTAGCTACAACAGACCTTCTCCGGGGAAATGGTTGGTCCCTATCTTCTGCTCCCTTTCTCTTTGATGTTGTGTCAGCGATAATCCTCAGGTGGATCTTCTACGTGCAGAACCATACCACCTGAGTACAGCTGGGTGTTCCTGCTCGAGTTGCCCACAATAAGTCCACCACACTCATTAATTAAAATTTTAGACAGTAATATCTGTTTTTGTATGTGTCACCCCTTGGAAAATTGGGAAAATAAGAAAATAAATTAGTTTTGAAACATTTGGTAAATAAAAGAGCTTCAAGAATTGAGAACACATGACCCAGGATCCCATGGAGGATGTTAGGATGAAAATTTTATCTGTGTATACAATTTTACAGAGAGAAGGATTCATATTTCACCAGATCATTTAAGCAGTTTGTGTCCATAAAAGAGTTTCTCAGTCTCTCCCTGTTCCTGTGCCCTCACCCCTTTGACTTTGACAGCGATCCTCTGCTTCTAGTCTGTGCTACCATAACACCCTGTATAATGCTTGTCACTGGCTCTGTGTCCCTATTTTTTTCCTGTAACGTATGTAAACTTGTGACAGAGTAGCCTCAACATACTCTATTCATTAAGGTAGGAAAACAACTAATTCAGTGTAGAGATACGTAAAACAACAAGCATTTGAACTGACAGTTTCCTGCTAACTCCTCAAGTGGCCAGAAAGTAAAATGACCAAAGCAATTTACCACCTAAGTAGTATCTTTTAAAATGTTTGTTGTAGTCTGGTTTGACCCATTGTGTTCATGTTCCTCACACACATGACTCCTCCCTTCTCTATAAAGCTTTCAGGACCTGGCTGTGGGTAGGTCCTAACCTTTGCTCAGAGTCTACAAATGTATCTCTTGAAAACTTGAGAACTGACTTCAGCATCTATTGGTTTAATAAACACATGTGTACATTCAGGTCATTGGTTGTCATTCTTTTTCAAAGGATAAAATCTTATCTGCTATTTAGTGCCAGGCCATCAATTATGTTCTTCAGGGTATACAGACAATTCCCAAATTATAGTGGCTTGATTTAGGAGTTTGGGATTTTACCACATGGCAAAAGCAATATGCATCCAGTAGAAACTGTACTTCAGATCTGACATTTGGGTCTCTTCTAGGGCCAGGCAACACGTTGGGCAGTACTTTTTAGTCATGGGACTAAAGAGCAGCAGCTGTGACCCGCAGCACCTTGTCAGCCACGCGATCACAAGGAAAAGCAGCTGATTGGGGTGCTGTGTTGCTGAGCTAGGACATTTGCAGGCTAGGTGGATTAAATGCATTTTTGATTTACAAGACTTTCAGTTTACAATGGGTTTATCATGATGTCATTTCATCACAGCTTGAGGAACATCTGCACATACTCTGAAGTTTTTGCAAAGTATCTTTAAGGTTCTATACTTAATGTCAGTAATTCAAAGATTTTAATTAAAAACCACCACCTATCTTCTCTAAACCATGTTGGGTTTTCATTTTTAAATGTGCCATTTTAAATCAAGAATCATTTATAAGCTCATCAGATACTAGAGTGCTATTTGGCTTCTTCTGATATCAGTACAGAAGAAAATGAGTTCATCATTTTTTTAAAAAATGCAATAGAGAATAAGGCTGTATTTCCACTGTGCTGTTTACCAGAGCTTGCTTTGTGGTTGTACACAAATTATAATAGAAAAGGCTAAAATCTGGACTCACCAGCTTCCCTAGAGGCCACTGTATCTCTCAAAATGCTTCTTACTTTGTTCTTTCTCTGTCTGGAGATACAGTATTATAGTTTGTGTCTAGCAATAGCCTGATAAGGAGGGCTCTCAGTTAGAGCCTGCAGATCTTTGGAGAAGCATTCCTCTGTGATGAAGAGAGTGAAGCTTCTTTATTTCATGATTGGTATATTTTTCCTCTTACACTAAGTATTACTGAGAAAAGGGCACACCATCTGTGTAATGTATCTCATTGATTTCTAAAGCGATTGTCAATGTATATTCTTCCCTAGTCCTCCACAGCCCACAACTGCACAGTTATGTGCGATTCCTGGGATTCTCAACAATGAAGAAAGTTCTAGGACTGGAAAAAGGGAACAATTTGTTTTGAAATGTAAGGTTTAAGCTGTAGTTGGAGCATACCCAGAGGGGAAGGAGAGAGAAAGGTTTTTTTTTTTTTAATAATAATGAACATCATTTTAATACATTTCCTTGGAATCTGGAATTAACATATCTACTTGTTTGTGAGAGGAAATATATTCAGATACTTGTAAATCTATATTAGAGGTAACAATTAGTTTAAATTTTTCTTGTTAGTATAGAGAGCACTGGAAATGACAGTGAACCAAACTTGTAGGTTCAAGTCTGATCTTTCCAGCTATTCAAATTTGAACAAGTCACTTAGAATCAATTCAGTGATTCATTCATTCATGCATGATATCTATCTAATTGCACCAGCACTATGCTATGAGCCTGATTCCTCATCCCTAATGCAGGAATGGTCATATGACAATCAAGTGAGACAACTCTATTTACAACTGACGGCCACTTTGAATCCTATGATAAAAATGAAAATGAGAGAAATAAAGATACTTTTTAAAGGAAGCAATTGGCTACTGTAATGTGGTGTCACAGTGACCTCTCATGTATAAGAGAAGGTAAATATAGAGCTAAGCATGGTGGTGCATGCTTGCAATTCCAGCAATCACGGAGACTGAGGCAGAGAGACTGCAAGATTGACATTAGGTTGGCCAACTTAGCGAGACACCGTCTCAAAATTAAAAAAAAAAATGAAAGAAAAGACAAAGAAAAGAAAGGACCTAGGATCTACCTCAGTACCAAAGCCCTAGATTCAATCTCCAGTACTGAAAGAAAGAAAGAAAGAAAGAAAAAGATGAATAGAGAGTGAAATTTTTTGAAACTATCGATTTCTGAGGCGATGGCTCTTTCTTTGGACACGCTGGCAACTCTGGGTGCTATTTTCTGGACTGATGGATCAGCTTGCTTGCTCTGGTGATAGATACACAGTCAGAAACAATCTTGGATCTCACAGGAAATTGATAACTATTTCTGGAATTGTAATTTGACTAAGGGGATAACTATGTGGGTCCAGAGTATTTGAAAACTTAATTGAAGAGTTTTAACTGAAGCTTATTGGATTATGTTGAGGTAACAAACAGTGACCTTTTGGATGAAAAAATTCCAGACTTCTTTACTCTTGGACTGGGTTGGGCCTATTAGCAAAGTGGGATGGAGTTGTGCACTGACTTAATAAGTACATTTGACACAAATTACAAATAGGAGTCTGTTTATAATTATGGGAAGTATTAAAATGTCTTTAAAGTTTTAAATTTTAAGAACTGACATGTAAAAATTATACACATTTGTGGGGTACTATATGATATTTTGATACATATATATGTTATGTAATATTAAAATAGGAATAAGCTTATTTATCTCCTCAAACATTTGTCATTTTTCTTGTAAAAATATTCAAAATCCTTTCTTCTAGTTGTTTTGAAATAAACATTATAATCATTTGTAGTAATCTTACTGTGGGTTAGGACTCTGGACCGTGTCACAGAGTACTCACTGATGTTTATTTTCCCATCTCTTTTTCTCTCCCCCTTACTTTCCCAGCCTCAACTTCTGTAAGATCAATTTTTCTACATTCCACTTATGCATGAGATCATCTGGTACTTGCCTTTATGTGCTTGGTTTATTTCATTTAATGTAATGATTTCCAGTTTTATCCACGTTGCTGTAAATGACAGGATTTCATCCTTTCTTATGGCTGAACATATTCCACTTTATATATATAAACCACATAAAATGTCATATTTTTGTTTGACTTGATGATTCCTCGTTAACCAGGAGTCATTCAATACTTTCTTGTTGAACAGCACCTGTTTTGTTATGTATATGATACAAATCTGTTTAAAACAATTATTTTGACTTTTGTAATTCAGAAAAATGAGACTCTAGATTAGTAATCTAAAACGAGACAAGCCCTATCCCTATGCCAAAAGAAAGCTGGCTTGAGAGCCTGCGCGCCAGGTTCTGAGGCGGCTGAGCGTGAGGACGAGCTTGCTGGAAGCTGGGTCAGGGCTATCTCCCCTCACCTCCCAAGGATGTTTCCTCACCGACCCAGGCAGAGTAGCCAAGGTCAAGGCTCTCAGGTGTGCAGCACCAGGTCAGAAGGGAGGCTCGGGTGCTTCGCCAAGGCAGCATTGCGGTTGCTTGGCTTGGCCTTCCTTCCCACAGCAAGTCAGTTTGGCTTGCAAAGCGCTCCCATGTTATTATTCCCTTTGCTTCTTCATAGCAACCTCACATCCTTTGTAGACCAGGCAAAGTTTATGAGTCTTTTCTTTTAAATAGAGAAATACTTTCAGCTTCTGATTAAGTGATTGCTCAAGGTGGCACAGCAACAGGTGGCAGGACAAAGCTCACAGTTGGGTCTTTTGAACCCTAAATTTCACAACCATTTGGCTCCCCAGCTGAGGAGGTGATTCCATCCCCTGAGAAGACAGTTAGAGAAAAAGGGCTTTGATAAGGAGGGCAGCAAGAGACCACAGACTAATTTACCATGGTGGACATTTAGTAACTGGTGGGTGGTTTGATATTGACGATGATGGATTGCAGTGATTTTGAAAAACCTCTGGAACTAATCCACACTCCTGGCAGAATCTTTTGTTGTTTTTGTGGCCTCTTCGATCTAATCAGAGCTAAGGCTCTCTTTTGGGAAATCAGTCTATTCAAAAAGAAGGGCAAGATACTGAAGACTTGGAACCGAACAAATTAACCATGGCAGCATTTTCTATGGAGACGGAAGCAATAGAAATGTCCTCCTCCTCATACCACATCGTTGTAGCATATAGGGGATGCTTGTCAGTGTTTCCAAGCCCTCGGGTGGGAGGTGTGAAATCAACGTACAGACAGCTAGGAATTCTGAATAGAACAAAAGAACACAGTATAATAAACATGTTGACAGGAAGATGCATCAGACAAAATAATAAATCTTTTAAAATATCAAATGTCTACAGTCTTCATTATGTGTGCTTATATTTTCCGTTCTTTTGACATAAGAGTTGGCAGAACGTGGTTTGTCTTAAAAAAGATAACATGTACAATCACAGCTTTCCTTCCAGTGTGCTGTGCTAAATGTCTCAAGGGACTGACTCACAATATACTCACAGTATTCAAATTAATGAATTTGAAATTCATTAAATTTTTTTGGCTCATTTTTTTCTCCTGTTTCTCATACTGAGAGATAACTTTCCAAATGGTCAAAGGTCTTGGTATTTTCAGGCTCAGTTTGACAAGGAGGAATTTTAAATTATCATATCAAAAATTGATCACATTTTTTTCCTCTTGAAATACTAATTTTAATCCTTTCCTCTGACATCTGACATTGACTCAGGAAGGAGCACTCCAGGATTGCTTTTTAACTAGGAATTGTTTACTTTTGGAGACTTTGCTGTCATTTAGGGTCCAAGTGCTGCCTCTTATAGGATCTTTATATTCCATACCATGGCCAGCCTTATGCATTGGACACAATAGATTTAAAAACAGATAATTGTTGGATATGACCTTATCTGCCATTTTATCCAATTCCTTTTTGTTGGAGAAATAGGTGCTCCAAATGTTGTTTTCATGACAAAGAGCTAATGTGAAGAGCTGCATCTGGGATCCAGGTCTATTCTCCAGTCTGGTCCTCTATTCACCGGGATGATAACCATCTATTTGCTGGAAAAAAGCAGCAAAAGTGTCCCCATAAAGGTCATGAATGGCCCTCCAGTGGTCAAATCCAATACTCTTTGTCATTTCTAATACGCCTCAGTCTATATCCCAGGCAAACAGCAAAGACATCTCCCAGGCAGAGCTTCTTCAACTTCTGGCTTTCCGATTGGTAGATATATCCTTTCCTGCTTTCTTTTTATCGAGTAGATATCTGCCTAAGACCAGTTCTTATACCTGGGCTCAATCTCATCCCCCTTCAGATTTGTCCAAAATTTTATAGGCTATACCTTCGTCTACAATTAGCAAAATCTGAGTCCTTAAAATCTCCTTTTGGGCTAGCTATTTGTGCGTACGGCAAAACAAACCTCATCAAAGTCTTCCCTCTCCCCTCCACTGTTTTCTCTCATTACAATCAACAAGATCCTTCTTAAGGAGTAGCTTTTTCTACGTGTGTGTAGTTCCTCTCCTCCCTTCTCTTGTTCATGTCTCCACTTCCGGCTTTGTGGCTTTTCCCTGTCTGTCCAGGGATTGACCTTGCTGGCATTTCTACTGCTTTCTAACTACCAAATCCAGTGGGTACTTTCCAGTCTCTACTTCCTTTTTTAGTGGCATCTGGCATTCTTGACCTGTTGTAGACGATCATCATCTATTACGGCAGCCCAGCATTGAAACTTACTGTCTTTGGGAAAATTTTCTACTTTATATCAATCTCCAAGTACCAGGTACCTGCTCTCTGTCTCTTCCTCACTGACCCTCTCCTGCAATGTAGATATTCTACAACGATCTAGTTTAGCTTTCTTTTCTCTGTGTATTGTTATTTCTCAGTCTTTTTCCTAATACCATGGCTCTTATAGAAAAGTGATAATATGGCACAGAGAGGGTAGACTGGAGGGGATTAGAGTGTCTATATGGGAGATTTGGTGGAAAACGACTTGGTGTATTTTAAAGTATTTTATTAAGTGTATTTCTGCAAAAATAGGTAGAGTTAATTAGGGTTAAATATGTCAAATATTTTGTTTCACCAAAGTTAGAAAGTCTTAGAAAGTTGGCCCCAGAGTTATAGGAAAATTCCTGATACGGGAAACATTGCAGGCAGATTGCAACAAAATAAACAAACTGGGCTTGATACTGCTCTGGACATAAAGACAGTGCCCGGGGCAGGTTTTTCAGGCACTGTATTTCCATACTAAATACCAAACAGAATGTTGGATTAGGCACTGTATAATCTTTACCATGTATACACTGATTAAATCTAAATTCTCCTTACCAAATTATTCCTCATGGAAAACATCACTTGTGCCTCTTAGGGACACATTCAGTGGTGCAGTGGTATGTCGAAAAGTGGCCCTGAAAAGATAACTCAAATCCTTACCCCCCAAAACTGTGAATGTTATTGTTTGTGGAAAAAAGGTCTTTATAGACATGATTATGTTGAAGATCTTGAGATGAAGAGGTAATTTTGGTTTTTCCAGGTGGGCCCTAACAGCATTTATAAGCATCCATCTAAGAGAGGCAGAGTGAGTTGGGGGACACAAACACAGAGAAGAAAGTGAAGGTAGAGGTGAGATTGGAGTAATGCAGCCACATGCCCGAGCAATGTTGGCCGCCACCCGAAGGTGGAGGAGGAAAAGAGGATTCTTCCCAGAGCCTCCAGGGGGAGCGTGGCCCTGCTTACATGCTGATTTCAGACTTCTGGCCTTTAGAGTGTTAGCTAGTGAGTTTCTGCTGTTTCAGTCCAAGTTTGTGGTAATTTGTTCTAGTAGCCACAGAAAATGAATATAGATGTTCTCAATTTTTTTTTCTTAGTCTTGCTTGTTGATTGTAACATTAAGTCAAGACAATTTCAAGGCTGTATTGCAACTGCATTATTCAAATCAACTCTGTTACTAACCAAAACTGGGAAGGAGATGATGCAGTTTGGAGTACAGTCTCCTTTTTCTGAAATAATTGGACCCTTCAGTACCTAGTGCCTTTCTACTTGGGTGATTGTGTGTATATGGGGGAGTGGTGTCAAATAACTTTAATGTAAAACATTATATTGCATCAGTGCCTGGGGAAGAGTCAATAGAATTTTCAAAAAGGACAATTCTCACTGTAGACTCCAGCTGTCAATTTTTCAAGGTAGTTGGGAATGGTGTCCGTTTTGAGAAGAGAAGTCCACAGAGATAGTCCCACAAATCGGATGGTTACTTTCTCCATTCTTAAGTACAGAATGCCCATAACCCATATAAAGGCCCATAACCCATATAAATAGTCAACTGGGATATGTGTTAAATTTGACTTTGGGATTATGTTAAACTGAGTGGAGACCCCAGAACAACTGGATGAGCTAATGAAAGCATCTCTAGTTTATGATTTCAAGAAACTATTGTGGTTCTAATGTTTTATTTTGTTTTTTTCCTCTTACTAATTGGAAGTTTCAGTTCGCAGTCTTTCAGCTGTACGTGGGCTGAGGAGTAGGAAAAGTTCATTAGCCACTCAGCAGTAGTACAGCTAGGTGGCCTGTGGATTGCAGTCCTGGGCCTTCAAGGTCCACACGTGACCCTGATGGAGCCATGTAGAGCCTGCTAGGATTCTAAGGCTTCATCGAAGACAGAGGCCTGGATCATTGGCCTGTGAATCCGTTTACATATAGCAGTTTCCTATTCTGTAAATATTCATTCAGACTGTATGTCCTACTTCATAAGGCAGACATCTGCTACTCTACCATGGTCTGATATTTCTTTGGAATGCTTTTTTCCTTCTTCTCTTTAAAAGTAATTTCTATAATACTGAAAAAAATGTTGGCTTCACACTGATTAGAATGCTCAAGTGTCAAGAAAGGAAATTCAGTAGTAATTGAAAAGTAGATTCATAGAAGAATGAGTCACTAGTTGGAGGAAGAGTATGTGTATAGATTTTATTCTGTAGGATGTTATATGTCTAATAGAGTTAAAAATAAAAGTGAAATTTTCTCTTTACCATAAATGGGTAAGGTTTTGGCATGTTCCTTAGTGACTTGAACAGGCTGCAAAATAGAGTGGTATGGAAAACCAGGAATTGACTAGTAGAGTATTTGTTCACTAACCTTCTGCTAACATTAAATTTCTTCCTTCTATATCCCCATTGCTTGTGTTAGGTGAAACTTCCTTCATCCTTTTATCTCTTCTAATGTTACAGTCCCTGCAATGCAGAAGGCATGTGAGGAACAGAAGGGCACAGCTAGAATTGCATCTTTGTAGAACACAAGGAGTAGGAACCAGAGGAGATGGTCTGATGGACGTCAGCAGCCAGGGTGCCTGCAGAAGCCGATCCCAGCGGAGCCATCCCCAGACTGGTCCTTAGCTCCTGTCGGCAGTGAGGTCACTCTAAGACAGCTGGAGTCTTCTAAAGGTCTAAATGGGAGGAATTAAGGGGGCAAGCTGCAGATTCAGGTAGGGCTCTGATTTATAACCTGAAGTCAGGATTTTGTATTACATTGTTATAACACCCTAAAGTATTTTAAGCTGTTGACAGATTTTAAATAGGGAGGTAATAGCAGAATTGATTTCCACAAGTTGTGCTAAAAAGGCTTAGTGTGAGTTTTCTGAGGCAGGTGAAGAGGGAGGCACATTTTCTCCCTTAAGTGCTTTGAGGAAAAGGAAAGGTTCTAATTTTCTTTAAGCCTTTCTTACTTCTATCATACTTTTTTAAATTACAAATTTTATTAGTAGCATCTATTAACATAATTTATACATCTCTTAAAATACATTTTATTTTTTATTAACATGCATTAATTGGACATATTAATGGGATTCAGTGTGATATTTCAATTCAAGCATAGTATCATTCAGTGATTCATCCAACCTCCTTTCATCCATCCAGGCCCCCATCCCAACCTCTAGTAATCACTATTCTATGTTCAGGTTGACTTTCTTTTTAACTTCCACATATGACAGTGTACAGTACTTGTCGTTCTTGTGTTTGTCTTATTTCACATATGATAGTGCCACTCATATTCAGAGTGAGCCTCTCCCTTCAGTTTGATGCCCCAGATGCCAATCATCTCTGGAAATATCCACATAGAAACAATTTTGCTTTACTAATTTTCTAGGTGTTTCTCAATCCAATCAAATTAACAATCAACATCACAAGTACCTAGCTTGATTCCCCATCTTAGCTGTTATGAATCATGCATGAAGCAATAAACATAGATGTGTAGGTATCTCTTTGGTATGCTGAGTTCATTTCCTTTGGATGTACCCCCTAAATGGGATGGCTGAATCATATGGTAGATCTATTTTTAATTTTTTGAAGAGACTTCATATTGTTCACAATAATGGCTCATTTTTTTCCCTCTATATCCTTCCAAGAATTTAACATTCTTTATAATTCTTTGTTGTTTTTGTTGTTGTTATAAAGTGGTTTTAATTAGTGCTTTCCACATTACCAGTCATTGGGACGGGCAAATGGAATGTGTGCCCACAGCTTGCCTGTGACTGCCGTTATCAAAATATACATCTGTCACCATAAAAACCTGCAACATGCTGCCTCCATGTCTGACAACAGGTATAAAAAAATCACAAATATTTGCACCCTTGTTACACTCCTTTATGGAACTCAGGATCTGAGGAGACCCCTGCCTGCTGCTGGGGCGGCCCAGATGGTAGTGGGAGAGCGCAGTGGGCTGGACTCTGATCGCACCGACTGGGTGCCAGCATCAGAGGCAGCCAAGAAACAGAAACAATACGTTGGTCCAAAATTTGAAGGAAAAGGAAAGACCTGAAAGAGCCTGTGCTGAAGTGGAGTTGGATGAGGCAGCTGCAGGTGGAGGAAATCAGATGTGAGCCTCAGCCAGGCAGGGAGACCTGGCTCCTGGCCTCAGGCTCCTGAACTCCCAGCATCGCCAGCTCTGATGATGAAATCCTGCCTGTGACTTCATTAATTATAAGGAATAAAAGTACAGCATACAAGGTAACAAGAGGAAAAGCTTTGATTACATTCATACCATTGCATCATCTTGCTTTAATAAGTGACTTAAAACTATTGCATATAAATGCAAAAGTTTAACCCTTTTAATCAACTGGATATTGCTAGGCACAGTCTGCAGCCATCAAGTGTGATACAGAGATTACAACTCGGGCTCCAAAGCTGAGGCTGTGGGCAGGTGCCCTCTGGGCCTGGCGGGGGGTGGGGCGGGGCACCTGGGGGCCTGGAGATGGGAGAATCACTTGATCCATTGCTTGATTAAACTGGGTAGGGGTCAGCCAGTCCTGCGCACATGATCTCGTGGGAGGGAGTGGAGGCTGCTTGGTGTTTGCCTGAGGGTGGTGTGGCCCCAAGGCAGGCTGGTTAAGGCCCAAGAAAGCCGGCCTGTGGTCTGGGGTGGCAGAAACCCTTGCCACAGCCCCTGGCAGCCTGGGCTGTCACTGCCACCACAAGGTCAGCATGGGGAACTAGATTTAATTTTTAAAAAAACAGGTAAATTGATTTCCCTTTAAAAAAAATAAAATCTGTGGTCAGTGAAGGTCACTTCTGCTGCTTTTTAAAGTGGCCTTTTTTTCTGGAATGATGGAAGTTGGCACCAGGTGCCTGGCCACGGGCCCACCCTAGATGGTGTTCTTGAAGAAGGACACCCGCAGGTAGAAGTTGTCACCCAGGTCGTGGCTGTGCAGGTTGATGAGGGCCTGCATGGCCCACTGCAGACCTTCCGGAAGAACTTGAAACTGTGCCACACCCCCGTTGTTCGTGAAGAGGCTCTTGCGGTCTTCCTCCAGCATTGAGGACTGGGTGCTGGAGAGGTGCAGCCTAGTGGAGCGGAAGGCGCTCTGGAAGTTCTCAGAGTCGCACTTCTTGAAGCAGTGCAGGGGCAAGCGGCCCTCGTCCTCGGTGAGGCCCTGGTCCCGCGGCCCTCCCTAGGCTGCTGCACGTCCTGGTACTCGGACAGTGTGTTGCGGAGTGGCTTCCCATACAGCTAGTGCCCACTGAGGTGACTCATGCACAGCTGGGCCTGGCCCCCATCTGCCATCTGCAGCAGTGTATTCTCCTTATGGAACGAGATCTTCACCCACTGCACATGGCTGTAAAAGCCGAAAAGAATAAAGAAGCTTTGGGGTGTGACTCTCTCCGGGGTGAGGTTGCTGACCAGTGGGACTGAGTTCCCAGCCCTGCCAGGCCTGGGGTGGGGATGGGGCCCACTGCAGCTGCTGCTGCATCTGCTAAGGGAAAGGCTGGGGACCCCGAGCCCCAAGGACGTCAGAGGCTGACAGGCCTGAGGCTTAAGGAATGGCAAGGCCAGAGGGAGACCAGCTACTGCATATGGAACGGCTGAGATTACACGAGGTGCGCAGAAGGCTGGGGGCCTGGTCTGGTCCAGGGAGGGCCCGCAGTCCCCAGAGGGCAGGTCCAGGAGCGAGTAGCCAGGCTCTTGTCACTGTTCTTGATGTCGAGGCTGGAGAAGTCACTGTGCAGTGGGCAGCAGGTGTCATAGACAGTGTGCCCGTCCAGCGACAGCTTGGTATGCTGGGCCCTCACAGGGTCATCCTACTGCAGCAGCGCCTGGAACTGGCTGTCCTCAGTGAAGGTGATGGATAGTCTCCAGGACAACACCAAACTTGGAGAAGATCTGGGTAGCCCGGCCAGGGGCACGGGGTGGAAGAGGCTCTCCACCTGGCCCGAGTTCACAGCCTGCAGAGCTGCAGTGGTGGATCTCGAGCTCCTCGTGGTCGGAGAACCGGATATAAACGGGTTGGCCACGCAGCACAAGTGTCGCCGTGGTGTAGCGGTCCACCGTGGTGTCGGCCTCCTCCTGCATGCTCATCTCCACGAAGGTCTGGTTCTTCTTCTTCAGCGTCAGAAAGTTGGTGACCTTTCCAAAGGGCAGCCCCCAGGACATCACCTTGCCTGCGCTGCCGTCCCCGGACAGCTTGCAGATGGGGATTACTCTGGAGGGGATGCCGGAGCTTGCGTTGTCCCCTTTGGCTTCCCTGCTGTCCTTTTCATCTGCTGTGGAGGCCCAATTGCTGCTCATGATAAAGGGCCTGTTGGCAACACGTAGAGAAGAGCTCCTCAGAGCCCGCTTTGTACCAGCTGCTATGTCTGGGGGACATGGTCATGCAGAGCAGACTCTGGGGGCCAAGTGGAGGTGCTGGGATCTCTGTATAATTCTTATGGGATAGAATTTGCAAACATTGGCCAGTATGAATCTCTGCTACAAAAGAGAGTAAGAACTGTCTATCCCAGGTAGTGAAAATATTAGCAAGCATTCACTGAGTAGATTTGGGGAAAAGGGTGTTTCATTTTATATTGCGCATGCAACACAATGTTTCCCTGGAAATAACTCATTTTCACTTAAAGCTCCTCCATATTAATAGGAATTATTGTGAGAACTAAATAATTGGGACAATAAAAGAAGAGGAAAAAGGCTTCGCACTCCTGGATCAGAACCCTGGGCTTATTTCATGACTTGACTGTGGGGTCAGGTGTGCTGCGGTTGACAAACTGTCCATCAGCTCCTCTAAGATTAAAGAGGATATTGGTCTTGGTTGTAGTGATTTGTTTGTTTTTGGTGTTGGGGACTGGACTCAGGGCCTTCAGCCTGAGATATATCCCCAGATCTTTTGTGTTTTTATTTCGAGACAGAGTTTTGCAAAGTCATTAAGGTGCCCAGCTGGGTTCTGAATTGTGATCCTTCTGCCTCAGCCTCCTGGAGTGTTGAGATTATAGATTTGTGCCTTCATTGCCAGCTGAGGGTACTATTTTTCTACCTTATATACTAACCAGTTATTTCTAATTAGATCATCTTTTTTATATAATTTGTTTAAAAACAAACCAAACATTCCTCTTTACTTTAGGATATAACTATTATCTGTCCTGATTGGTTTTTATCCTCCCTATTCCATGCTTTAAATAAAAATGGAAATTTCTGTTTAGTTTTTTCCATTAAAATAAAACCAGTTAGTCTTTTAAAGACTTGGAATATAATTACATTTGTTACCTGAAAAGTATATAATTGGATAACATAATCCTAATTATGGTTGTCCCTTGGTATCCACAGGGGATTAGTTTCTGAAATCCTGGAAGACACCAAAATGTATGGATGCTCAAGTCCCTTATATAAAGTGGAGTAGAATTTGTATATAACCTATATCTTTAAAGTCATATTTAGATTAGCTCTAATTTTAATATGTAAATTCTATAAATAACTGTTACACTGTTTTTGTTTATGAAATAATAACAAGCAAAAATTGTACCTGTAGAGTTCAGACACAATTTTTTTCCTGGATATCTTCTTTTTTTCTTTTTTATTTTTCCCAGTAGTAGAGATTGAACCCAAGCTTTTGGACTGAGCAACATCTTCAGTCCTTTTTTGTTGTTTAATTGTAGAGTGTTTCACTTAAGTTGCTAAATTGCTAAATTGAATTTGTGATCTGCTTGCCTCAGCCTCCCAGAGTGCTGGAATTACTGGCTTGCACTGCCACATGCAGGGTATTGCTTAGGGTTCTTTAGAGGAACAGAATTCACATAACACAATAGAATAGTATTTTATGGCTTACAGGATCAGAGGCGGTAGAGTCCACAATGACTGTCCTTGCTGGAGAACCAGGGATCCAGTACCTGCTCAGTCCTAGAAGCTGGAAGCTGAGGAACAAGAGGGATCAAGGATATACTACCAGCATCAAACTAAGGCCTAGAAGCTCCCTGGAGAGTCGCTGGTATGTGTTTACATTGAAAGATTAAAGAAACTCGAGTCCAATGTCCGCAGGCAATGGCGGCAAAAGATGCACCAGCTAAAGCAGAATGGAGCTCACCAAATCTTGCACTGAGAGCCTTCTTTCCCTTTTATTCCATCCAGGCTACAAGCATATTGTTTGGTGCAACCTTCAACTAGGGTGGGTCTTACCCTGCTTGGTTTGCTGGCTGACATGCCAGTCATGTCTGGAAATATCCCACATACACACCCAGAACTATGCTTTACTAATCCATTGGGTGTTTCTTAATGCAGTCAAATTGACACATTACAATTAATGGTCACACCCAGCTTCCTGAATGTTTTTTTTCAGATTGGTTGAATTTGCAGATTTGGAACCCAAGAAATATTACTATTGTATATGGAATATTACTACTGCTTTGGTATTTAGCAGTGCATCTATTCTAGGCTCAATATCATGATATATGTTGGGTATAGAAGAAATTAAATTTCTGTTGACATTTAGGATTTATCTCAGTTCTCTGGTATTGGAAAATGGAACTAAAAAATGACCCCAGAGAAACATTGATTCAGAGACAATGAAGCAAATTTTGAAATTCAGGGCAAATCCTCAGATCACATAGGGATGATTCTTTCTGTATGCTTCTCTTTTCTTCCTTTTTCTTCCAAAAATCTGCTTCTACTTGCTTTTAAGCTTTGCTCTCTTCCTTTCTTCCTACTGGGCAAAGAAAGCTGGGCGTTCGTCTTTCATTTTCCTATTTCCTAGCTCAGTTTTTGGGAGATTGCTAGTTCAGATAAGAATATGTAGAGGATATTCTTCATTCTGCTTGTGTGAGCTTCTGTCATTCTAGAGATGTGGAGCCTATCTTCATCAATAAACAATTGTGTGGCTTGTCTTTTTCCTTTGAAATACATTTAATGGATATCTAACTTTGTGGTTTTATGTATCCATTTAAGAAACATTTATGAAATACTTACTATGTGCCAGGCATTGTTGAAAACTCCTGGGGATATAGAAATCAGCAAAGCAACATAGCCCTCGCCCCTGTGAAGTGACTTTCTAGGGAGACCGTAAAATATTGGCAAAACAAACGTTCTCCCAACTACACACTTCACATTTTATTTCCTTCTTATGATTAAAAATTTAGTATCCTAGCAAGCAGAGTTACTGTATCAATTTTTAAAAAGGAAAATGCAGCTCTAAAAAAGGAAATTGAAAGAGATCTCAGACAATGGAAAGACATCCCATGTTCGTGGGTAGGCAGAACCAACATAGTGAAAATGGCTATACTTCCTCAATTACTATACAGATTTAATGCAATTCCAATCAAAATTCCAATAACATACTTCACAGAATTAGAAAAGGCAATCATGAAATTTATCTGGAACCAGAAGAGACCAAGAATAGCAAAAACAATTCTGGGCAACAGGAATAAGGCAGGGGGCATCACAGTCCCCGA